>OW285240.1:30653547-30968547 GCA_935421215.2 Melolontha melolontha
AGAGAACGGACATTCTTACCACATGACTATATTGTTATTGTTTTCGCGGCGAGAGCAGGTGTCCGAGTAAGTCAAACACAAAATCTTCATTGTATTACCCCGGGATGTTCTGAGCGAAGTTTATAAACATTTTCAAGAAGTTTATAAACATTTCCAATTGCCGATTGCGTCTAATGGAATATTTTCTCCGAATACAATAGCGGGCTTGTGCATTGTTAACGCTGCGGACCAGATGGCCGGCTAAGTCTAACAAATACTTCATTGAATTACGCCGAGTCATGTGGTAAGAATGCCCGTTCCCTAATCATCATTTATTTAAAAACAACATATATTGCCTCCAAGTACATTAAGCAGAATATGGTATCTAATTAGATACTTGTATAAAATAATCGACATGAACGTAATCTAAGAAAAAATTTATAGTTAATATATTTCGATAAACGCATAAAACTCTGTTGCATCTTTTCAAAAAAAACTGAATCACATCTTTCAAAAGTCTGTTGCATCTTTTCAAAAAGAATTGAATCACATTCTTTCATTTCAAATTGCGCAATCCTATTTGTTAAAAAACCGAAAACCTCAACTGTTAACTCATAAATAGAGCTGAGGATGTTTGCGGTACGGCAGGACCGTATGTAGTGCATCCCCACCAGCGTATAAACACGATGCAGCGAAACACTTTAGTTAGTCGTGAACTGGCAACGTGATCGTGTGTTGTCTTGAGTTAATTGTGCGTGTGTTACATCCGTAGATGTCGAGCGGTCTTTCTCAAAATATAAAAAAAATTATTCATCACGGCGTACATCGCTCACCGCTACAAATATGGAAACGTATCTAATGCTACAAACTTACTGCAAGTCTTATCCACTTGGCGCTATGCTATAATAATCGTAAATAAGGTAAGTGTGTTATTTATATTCAGTACACATAACTGACATACCTAAGTGATATAAATAGCGAATGCATGTAAAGCAATAAAATCACGTCATTATATTCGTGCGTTTAACTGAATACTATCCTGGCACACCGCAAACATCCCCAGCTCTACTCATAAATGGAAATACACGAAGTAAGGTGTACCTGTAGAAGTAGTATTTTAAAAACTACAATCCAGAATTTGGAATATTTTTAGAAATTTCAAAATTGTGACGCTGTATTAAAGCGATTTTTGCATACATCTTATACGAGGCTCTTGATTTTAAATTGACCATTTCTCCCATCACACTCTGATCATCTCTTGACGACACTGATTTGTTTTAATTCTTACTTAACAAAATAATCCATAATTAGAGTGTAGTGGCGTCTCAACAATTCTGATTAGTATTAGAAGTAATCCATAAACACAAAACTATAGACAGTTTCACGTTCACGATGCCGTGTATATTCTTATGGGGATATAAACATCTCCTTTTCTTTTTAAACAATTACAATAACGCTTACTTTTTCTATCTCTCTAACCGTTGCCAAATGTATCCATATTTTTGTTAGTGATTTTTCCATTTGTATAGCTAATGAAATTGACATGTGACAATTTATTTTTTATTATCAAATCATACTACAGTAATGGAAATATAGGTGAAAATGGTAATTGGGTTTATTCACCTCGTTTATGTTTGAATGAGTTCCGTGAGAGATTTCCCAACTTCGCAATGATCGAACGAGATTTTTTTCCGCAACTTCAACGAACTGTGGATACATTTGAAGGAACTGGTAATATCAGCGATAGTGCTCGATCTGGAAGAAGACGGGCTAGAAATGATGATGTTATTGATCTGGCATGCTGCAAGAACCTACCTTATCCTTGCGTAGATTGAAACAAGAAATCAATTTAAGTTATGGGACGTGTCAAACCATTGTTAAACATGACTTGAACATGTTTCCTTATAAACTGCAGATGTGTCAGAAGTTACTGCCACCAGATTATCAGAAGAGAGTATCGTACTGTACCTGGTTTAATGATCATATGAAAAACGATATCCTTGATTTAACATTTTTTACAGACGAATCTTATTTTTACCTATCTGGATACGTTAATAAACAAGTTATGCGTATGTGGAGCGAGAATAATCCTAATTTTCATAGTGAGGCTCCTTTACATAGTCCTAAGATTGGTGTTTGGGTTGCAATGTCCCGTAGGCGGGTAATAGGGCCAATATTTTTTCAAGATACCATAAACGCTGAAAGATATATAAATCAAATACTTGATCCTTTTATCAATCAATTGCACGATGATGAACTTCATAATGGATACTTTCAGCAAGATAACGCGAGACCGCATGTTGCTCGAGTAACCATGGTATATTTGCGTCAATTTTATGATGAAAGGTTAATATCAGACGGACGTTACCCACCTAGGTCTTGTGATGAGTCCTTTAGACTACTTCTTATTCCCATTGCTTAAGAATAACATTTTTAAAACTCCAGTTCACACTTTAGATGAATTACAAGAACGTATTGTTGAAAACTGTCTCACAGTAACACCTGATCTTTTAATTAAAGTTTTTAATAACATGGGCCGACGTGTTAACCGGTGTATTCAAGAACAGGGAAGACATTTTCAACATCTTTTATAATTTTTTATTGTAAAAGTGTACCTACCTGAATGTTATTGTTTCATTGTGGGAGTTCTTTTCTTAACTGTAATGAGCCTTATTTTTTTTATTAGTTATTAAAACTTCGTTTATTTATAAATGCATTATGTAATCTCTATAAATGTTATTAAATATAACATACATAAAATGTAAATAAATACCATAACCTAAAATCTATTTTATTTGTGACTTATGCGTACTACAAGGTAATGAATCACAGAAGTAAATAAATTTTATAGATAGCTTTACGTTTCATGGCTATCACGATCCAAAGACTTTTTGATCATACGTTATTTGTGGTAAGTTACAAAATTATATATAAACTTATGAATAGATAAAAATATTAGTGTTACAGATATATTAATAACGCAGCCTGCAATTAAAAAATCGCGAAACGGTGAATGTTTTACGAAAAGAAAAAGAGATGATGCTTAATGTCTTCAACAATTTTCTTAAAAAAACTTATGAGTGTTACTGCTGCTGCAGAAGAGTGAAGCCCTAAATTGTTCAGTGCGTAGCTTATACAATATAAGAAAGGAACAACAAGAGCAATTGTCGAGTCCAAAAAAATCAGAATGAAAGTTTGCAAGTAAATGCTCGCCTGCATACTTATAATGAAGATATACTTGTACGACAAAAAGTACAGAGCTTTTTTTTACTACATGCAGCACCTATGCTCACCTTGAATACGGGTCTTGCTGCCATCAACGTTGACAATGATTTACCTAATTTAACACGATCTACATTATATAGGCTTTTGAAAAACTATGGTTTTGAATTTCAAAAAGTAAAACGAAAAAGCATTCTTATTGAAGGGGATGATATTATTAGATGGAGACAAATATTTACGAGATATCAAAAGGTTTAGAGCTGAAGGTAATACATGTTTATTATTTACATCAAAACATGTATCTATTATTAATAATAATTTTAGGTAGATACATTATCTATGCAGATGAATCATGGGTTAAAGTAGGCCACTCTGCAAATAAAACTTGGCATGATACTACTATTAAAAGTACTCGAGATGCATTTATTCGGGGACTGAGTACAGGATTAAAATCTCCAACTGGTCTTGGTCCTCGCTTTGCTTTAGTAATGGCAGTAATGAAAATGGATTTCTCATGTGTGCAGAATTAACATTTCTGTGTAAAAAAATACTGCTGATGCTCATAATGAAATGGATTCAGAAAGAAACATTTGAAAAGTGGTTTACTGAGCAGTTATTACCAAACATGCCACAAAATGCCGTTATTGTTCTAGATAATGCGACATAACACAGCAGAAAGACTGATAAGACTGGAGGAAGGAAGATATAATAAACTGGCTGACTGAAAAGAATATACTTGTTGAAGATAATATGTTAAAAAGAGATTTATTATTTTGTGTATCACAAATTCGACATAAATATGATACATATGTCATTGATGTTTTGGTAAAAAAAAAGCTGGGAAGTTATGCGTTTACTACCCTATCATTGTGAGCTAAATCAATAGAGATGGCTTGGGCACAAGTAAAGAACCATATAAAGATGAACAACACTACATTCAAAGTAAAAGATATGTCATGATTAGAGTGGACCAATCCGGAGCGATATTGGTAAATATTTCATATAAAAGCCGAAAAACTCCAATAATTTATCAATTAATATATATATATATATATATATATATATATATATATATATATATATATATATATATATTAAAAATAATAGATTTTTATTGGTTTTAGCGACCTTTTATTGAATTTTGATGTTTGTTTACGACGTTTCGACTTTTATCAATTCGGTCTTTTTCAAGCATCTGGAAACAAGAATCATTACAATGAACATGAGAACTGTGTTTGTTTCGTGTGATATAACAATGAAATTAACAATTTTAAATTTAAAATTATATTAAGAAATGAATTACGAATTAGGTTAGCATTTTACGTAGAAAATTAAATAACATTAAATTAAAATAGCTTAGAATGGTAGGGGGCCATTTAAGTGATTAATATCTGAATGAATTAATTGGAGACTTAACAATTATTAACAATTATAAGTTTAAAATTAGATTAAAAACTGATTACAAATTGAGTTAACATTTAACATTGAAAATTACATAAAATTAACATAAAAAAATAGCTAAAATGAATAGGTAGGGAGACATTAAGGTGACTAATAACTGTATGAATGAATTGGAAAGATGAATTACACTACAATAAGTAAAGAGAACAAAGAAAAGATAAATAAACTCACATTTGTTGTTCGATTTGTTTTACAAGGGTACGCATTTATGTGACACATGTGTTTGACATCCGAGACCAATTTTCTTAGAACGATAGTGCTTGTGCGGATATTGTAAGTGAACTAATACTTTAGTTTGCGGGGGTTTTAATTTCTGTTTTTGGAATGAGCATGGTGGTCAGGACCGTATTAAGGGGTATATGTTAACGTTGTTTTTTCTAATGGGAGCTATTTTTTCCCCGTTTTTGTCTTGTGCGTGCAGGGGGGGGGGGGGGTTTGATTTTTCTATTGTTTTATGAGAGGGTAATAGAGTTTTGAAAGCCCATCGATTTCGTTTCTGTCGTTGATTGTTTTGCTATTTTTGAAAATGTGTATCATTTCTAAGACCTCTCTAGCTTTTGTGTTCTTTTTTTGTGTTATTACTTTGGTGTTTTCAAAATCAAAATTATGTTTAAGTGTCAATTGGTGTTTTATATATATAGAATATATATATATATATATATATATATATATATATATATCTATATATAAATTGATAAATTATTGGAGTTTTTCGGCTTTTATATGAAATATTTACCAATATCGCTCCGGGTTGGTCCACTCTAGTCATGATGATATTGAGAAATTCATAATACATGTGGAAGAATCAAGTTCAAATGACGATTCCGAGGCTGATTTATTAACATATTCAATTAATTGATTACTCTAAGATTCCATCAACATCAAATGCATGTTCAAATCCTTCATCGTGATATTGAAATTGTAATTTAAACTTTGCATAAATGAATTGTATCCAAATAATTAAATGTACTTTTAGTTCTATAAAAATAAATAAAGTACTATTGTTTATATTATTGTTATTGTCAATAAAAAAAAAAGACATTCAAGAACTATTGCTCTCACATAGTAATTTACAAAACATTGCACATGCGATGGAATCTAGTTCAACAAAGCTGATTTATTAACAGATCCATCCAGTCGATTGCTTTAACCTCAAGTGCATGTTCAAACCTTTCATGCTGGTAATCAATATTGTATTTCTAATTGGAAAACTAGAATTCAATATTAACAAGATTTTTCTTCATTATAATTACGTGTTTAATTTATGTAGGGATTATGTGCTATGACAACATCGTCGATAGAGGTTATTTTAAAATCAAACTTCAAAAATTATTTTATCAGTTGGCAGATTGCATTGAACAATTTGACAATTATGTAAGCTTTCTCCATAAAGCCCATATCGCACCGTGAACATGAAACGCTCTATAAATAGGATTACCCAGAATAGTCTTTGTTTGCCAAAATAAACTTATTTCAGACTACAGATTGTACTGATCTGAAGCTTGCAAGTATGTAAAAATGAAAGTATGTTTTTGTATTGTTTTCGAATTTCTACGCTTTTTCACAACGTACTAATACTCTACTGAACGTTTCACAATTCGAGCTTTGCAAAATTAGTTTACTATACAATAAAAATATATTTTTTAGATGAGTTGTGTATTTTTAATGATTACTATTGTAACTGTAAATAGTGATTAGTGGATTAACAATAAATTCGAATTCACGAAGATGGCGGAAATATGTAACTAAAATATTTATCCTATCTCTTACAGTTCAATTTACAATACTCAAAACAATTACATTAATTCACGAAATACTTTATTCTGCGATTGTCTAGCAATGAAAAAAATTAACACATTTGCGGTTACCAATTTTTGCATATGAAAGGCTCGAAGATTGTGGATTTTTGAAGAAATAAAAAGTATTTTCCCAACCGTATTTAGTATATTTCAGGAATAATTCATAACATAAAACTAAAGCAGAAATATCGCGATAAATACAGGAACTTTGGATATTATGCCCTCGCAAAATTAAAGGCTTAACGAAAAAACAAATTTGCTATGCATATAACTCTTTATTTAGAGAAGATAGAAAATTGCTTTAATCTTGACCCTAGGTTCTTCTGGTCATTTATTCAATCGGAGATTTCCACCTGAATATAATGATATTGTAATAGTTTATCCAAGTACAATTGCAGAATATTTTCCTTGTGCATGTGTATGTCGGTCATCAGATGGAAGCAATGTATGTATATCAAGAAAGGTATTTCTATAACAATCATATTAACACTTTCTCTAGTATCATTATAAGAAGCTCCATGCTTTCTAACAAGATAACATTGCGCCAAGAGATCAAATTTCTAGTTTTTCTCTTAGTTCCTTAGCAACAATAGTATAAAAGTTTAAAGTTTTAAAAAGGACGATATACAGAAGGTTTTGCCCTTTTAATTCCCCTAAAATGTTTATTTATCCAAACATGTCATATAATCGTCTTAACTCTACACAACTGTAGAAGCAAAAGAAGTTCGATTGTGCATTTTTTTCAGAGCTGTCGGGATTTTATATGATCGCTGCTTTACATGTAGGCGTATTAATGTAAAAAAGTAAGTGTACAATACACAACATGCAATTTAAAATTCAAAATTAAGGAGTGCGTTTGTCACGTGGGCAGTCAATACACAAAATTGTAAAAATAAGAAATGTTCTTGATCTGCGTATAGGTGAAGACCGGTTACTAAAGAGCCTAAACAAGTAGATGCCACAAGTAAGTATACATTTTTCAGTCTTCGAATCACTTAAAAACTAGTTTCGAATAAATTACTTTCCATGTGTGTGGAGAACAAGTTTCGCCCAATGCTACCACGCCATAATCGCAGCACTTTTTAAAGTTAAATGGACACTGGTTCAGCTATCGATTTATATTATTACGGTATTGAGCCAAGAAGATCAAATTTGAACGGTTAGTAATTAAAATATACATTGCATTAGAATCTTTCAAATATGTACACAAATATAATTTCCTTTCTATTGTTTTTGTTAATCAACGGGCGAATCAAAGGAGCGAAACGACTCTCTTTTTGTCAATTACCAGTAATAATGGCACAACATCCGCGTAATTATGCATTTAGCACTGTTTAGAAACACTGCTGCAGATTTTCTTTATGCGCCCGGTCTGTCATAATTAGGTCGTACACTGTTATTATGTTATCTATTAATATCTGAATATGCATATTCATTCTATGAGAGGTATATCATGCGAAACAAATATTTTAACCGATCAGCTTAACTGAATACATACATTGTATTAAAAAAAAAAACAATTTGCACACTGAAAAAAAAATCTAGGCTTGTTTAACACTATTCGCAAAAAAATAGAAAATTTCTTTTTACAAATTAGGAAATTAAAATTTCTCCATTATCTTAAAAGATAGAACTTTAATAATACATAGTTGAAAAATAATTTGGTCAGTATAACATAAAAAAAGTAGCGGACAAGGTATAATCATTCTTTGCGTTACATATCCTTTTTAATTCTCTTTTTTCATAAACTCTATAAAATGCTTATACATATATTCTTCTACGCAACCATTTAATTCAATTACATAGATCGATTGGTTTAAATAAAATTCCTTACGATAATTCAGCGTTTTTTTTTATTCTGAAATTTCTATGTAGCAGTGGAGATCAAACTGCTTTTTTAATTTTGTGCAAATGGCAATTTCATCGACATCTATGTATTTCGAAGTCAATGTTGAAATACCTTTACTTGAATGATTTTAATTTTCCAAAACTTTTAATGTCTTAATGTTTTGTTCTAAAACATCAATATCAACGCTTATTCGGAAGTTCGAGCATTCTCTTCTTGTCTATGTGGTCGTCCTGGTACTTTTCAATTGTTTGGTTTGTACGGATCTTAAAGCGCAACTATCAAGTATTCATGAACTTACTTCCTTGGTTACATCGCTCCAGGTTGAGATTGAGCTGTTAAAGAAGATTGAATCCGCCTCCTTCGACACTTCTGGTGCTGGAGGGCTTAACATCTTTGACAATGAAAGGGTGGCGCAGGAGGTTGCAAACCGTGAGAAGAGAAAAAACAATTTGATTTTCTTTAATATTCCTGAGCGCGCTGATGGGCGAAAGATGGAGCAAATTGCGTCGGATACTGCTGATATAAAGGAGATTCTGGGTCATTTCGGGATGCGGATTTCGTAGTTCCAACTAAACTAGGGAAGTTTTGATTTGTCAAGAGAGTCACGTAAGAGGCCGATTAGGGTCACACTTCCGGGCAGTAATGCGGTGTATAAAGTTTTGCGCTATAGTAAGAAAATAAAATCGGTGCCAAGATTCAGTGGCGTATTGCTGTTCAGAGACAAAACACCCGTGCAGACTCAATTATTGCAGTCAGTTAAGCAACAACTACTTGATCGCAGAGCTGCAGGAGAATCCGACCTCACTATTAGGTATATCCATGACGTTCCCACTATTGTCAACGCTCCGGTGGTCCCGAGAAACTAACTGCGTCTAAAACAAGTAACTTTACCTTTAGACTTCTTTATCAAAACGTTCGCGGTCTACGTATAAAATTAAGTGCAGTTAGAGCGATTAGCAATGACATGGATGCCGATGCAGTTGTTTTTACTGAGACTTGGCTGTCTTCTGACATTGATGATTCTGAAATTTTCAATTCGTCTTTTTCTGTGATGAGAACTGATAGAAAGTTTGCGGAAGTCGGGCTGTCTATGGGTGGCGGTGTTTTGTCTGCTTTTTCCAACTCTACTAATGCATCTTCTGTTGGCGAGTCTTCTGCCTCGCTCTTGGTGACTTTAATCGATATGATATAGCAAAAGCTACCCTTTCCAATCTAGTGCTTTACATTGTAAATATTTATATTCCTCCTAGTTTATCGTGTGATGACTGAGATCTTCTTTGACGCATTGATTCTGGAATTATTAAACAAAAATGTTATAATTCTTGGCGATTTTAACTGCCCTCTTTTCAACGCTGATAATAATACTCCTGACCGTAAATATTTGTGTGTATCGCAATTCATGTCTTCATTGGATTTGCGTCAACTCAATAATATAACAAATTCCTATGGCAGATTGCTCGATTTGATTTTTATCAATATTGACTGTCAAGTCGAGTTATTGCATGATACCAGCCCGGTGGTTGGTGAGGATTTTTATCACCCTGCTTTAGACATCACCTTTGTCTTCAACATTTCTAGGAAGGAGTTGGCTTATTTTCCGTCTAACGATAGCAACCGGTACAACTTCTGTCGTGCAAATTTTATGCAGTTATAAGGTCAGTTGGCTGGTGTTGACTGATCTTTCATTAACTCCTTCACTGATGTGAATGTTGCTGTTTCTGCACTGCATGATGCTATTTTTTCTATAGTGGACGATTTCGTTCCCAAGATTAGGACTTTTCGTCGTCATCGTTTTCCTCCATGGTATAATCCTGATATCAAATACCTGTTAAGGATGAAGTAGCATTATTTTAAGAAGTGGAAGAAGGGTAGGTCGTCCTGTCACCGGAATGAATTTGATGGACTGCGATCTTTGACGGAGCGCGAGATCAGAAAGCTTACGTTGATTATCAGTCCCGCGTAGAAGCTCAAATACTCCAAGACCCTGCTTCCTTCTGGAAATTTGTAAATAACAGGAGAGCCAGTTCTAGGATACCTGGTTGCATGGTATTTAGCGATGATGAAATTACTAGGCCTCAGGGTATAGCGGACGCATTTGGTAATTTTTTTTCATCGGTCTTTCGTTCGAAATCTACGGCTTCCTCTTCTACGTGTTTTTGCACTAATAGTATATGCCCTGTTACTCCCTGTACAGTTTTGAACTGCATCCGCAAGGTCAAATCTGATCAAACGTCTGGTCACAACGGCCTACCAAGTTTTTTCATTGGAGATTGTGGACCTGTTTTATGTGAACCCATAGCAGTAATTTTCAACTTGATTATTTCTACTGGTTCTTTTCCTGAATTTTGGAAGATTGGCAGGATTGTGCCAATCCATAAAAGTGGCAATCGCAGTGATATTTCCAATTACAGACCAGTTACCATATTAAGCAATTTTGCCAAGGTTTTCGCATCTTTAATTTATGAATAAATAGTGTCTGAGGCACGTCGTCTGCTGTCTCCTTACCAACATGGTTTTGTTGCAGGGCATTCTACCACAATTAATTTGGTAGAAATAACGCAATTTATAAGCAAAGCTATCGATGATCGCCTTCAGGTCGATGTACTATATACGGATTTCGCCAAAGCTTTCCATTCCATCGATCACTCAATACTAATATCTAGAGCTGAGGATGTTTGCGGTACGGCAGGACCGTATGTAGTGCATCCCCACCAGCGTATAAACACGATGCAGCGAAACACTTTAGTTAGTCGTGAACTGGCAACGTGATCGTGTGTTGTCTTGAGCTCTATTTAATAAGTATGACGGACGTGCCCAAGCCAAGAAAGCGCCCATTGTATAACGACGTGAAGAAATTTAGCCGAGACTTTCCCGATTTGTATTATAATGGAGCAAAAGTGGTTTGTAAATTATGCGATAAACAGTTACTTTGCTGGGACAAATACGACTGTAAAAGACATGTTGAAAGTGTACACCACAAAGACAAAAAAAATAATGTGCTGTTTAAAACGCAATTCATTTTCGATTTATTGACAATGCTACTCGTCTGCGATGTGCCAGTTCACCTGCTAGATAAAAAAGCCTTTCACGACTTTTGGAATAAATACAATTCCAACATAAAGCTACCGTCACGGAGAACGTTACTCACCTATTTACCAATTGTGCGTGAGGACATTGAAAACAGAATGAAAGCAGTAGTAAATGATAAACAGTTATGGGTATGTGTCGACGAAACGACAGATCGAAAAAAACATTCTATTGTGAATATTATAGTGCGTGTACTAGATCCTGTCAAATCAACATTTCCCATTTTATTAGCCAGCAAAAGATTGGAAAAGTGCACTAGCGAAGTAATTACGAAGGTAGTGCTCGATACGCTACAAAAATTTCAAGTTTCAACTAATCAACTCCTGATGTTTATGAGCGATGGTGCTGCGACAATGCGTTCTGTAGGCCGTTCTCTTAAAGCAGATTGTGAGAGACTTTTGCATGTGACATGTAAAGTTCATGCTTTAAACCTTGTGGCACAAACTATTCGGCAATGTTATCCAGAGGTGGATGCATTAATAGCAACCACAAAAAAAGTGTTTCTAAAATCTCCCAAACGAATTCGAGAGTTTCACAGTCGGTGCCCTGGTATTCCCGAACCACCAGAGCCAATCCTTACACGTTGGGGAAGTTGGTTAAAGGCGGCATTTTATTATGCCAAGTATTTCCAACAAATAAAATCTGTGGTTCTACAAATCAATCCTGCGGAAGCTGTAGCCATTAAGGAAAGCCAGAGACTCTTTCAAAACCCTTCCCTTGATGCAGATTTACAAACTATTTATAACAATCATATAGGATTGTTTAACGCAATCGAGAAATTTCAAAATACTGCATTATCGTTAGCGGAGTCACTGCAAATACTGGACGATGTACACGCCCAGCTATGCGCAGTAAATGACAACAAAAATGTTAATGTAATAGAAAAGTTCGAGAGTGTGATAAACAATGATTTTGATTTTACCAGATTAAAACAAATTAGTAATGGTGCAAGTGTAGATTCGATTTCTATCTATAAAGATTATTTTAATTGTGCGTGTGTTACATCCGTAGATGTCGAGCGGTCTTTCTCAAAATATAAAAAAATTTATTCATCACGGCGTACATCGCTCACCGCTACAAATATGGAAACGTGTCTAATGCTACAAACTTACTGCAAGTCTTATCTACTTGGCGCTATGCTATAATAATCGTAAATAAGTAAAGACGGCAGACTATGTGCCCGAACACTAAGTAAACTAACTGCCTCGGTATATGTATTTATATGATCGTCTCTTTGTTCTTTTCTGCGTTTTTTTTTTATATTTAACAATCAATAAAAACATCCATACATATATGTGTGTTTATTTAGGTTGTCTAACGTAAACGAATTTCAAACGCTTGATGTTATTGTTATATTATATAACAATAACATCATGCTTGATTGTTAAATATCAAAAAAAAACGCAGAAAAGAACAAAGAGACGATCATATAAATACATATACCGAGGCAGTTAGTTTACTTAGTGTTCGCGCACATAGTCTGTCGTCTTTATAAATAAGGTAAGTGTGTTATTTATATACAGTACACATCACATAACTGACATACCTAAGTGATATAAATAGCGAATGCATGTAAAGCAATAAAATCACGCATGCATCGCCGATCGAAATAAGGTCATTATATTCGTGCGTTTAACTGAATACTATCCTGGCACACCGCAAACATCCCCAGCTCTACTAATATCTAAATTAGATGTCTTTGGTTTCTCTCATTTGTTGTTGAATCTCATTTCTTCTTACTTACCTTCTCGCTCATGTTATGTCTGCTTCAATGGTTTCCACTCTCGACGTTTCCATCCAACATCAGGTGTACCACAAGGCTCTAATTTGGGGCCTTTACTTTTTAATATATTTTTTAATGATTTACTTTGTTCACTGGATTGTGGAGTTTTGGCTTACGCGGATGACTTAAAGCTCTATATGGAAGTTACGAACATTGAAGATTGTTACGAGCTTGATAACAACTTGAAATTGGTGGACAATTGGTGTAATGAAAACAATATCTCTTTGAATATTGACAAATGTGCCATTGTGACATTTCAAGAATTGCGAATCCATATCATTTTCCATACAGTGTAGACCAAATGGTGATACCTTGTAAATCTGAGGTTAAGGACTTAGGGATTTTATTTGATATGTCGCTTCAATTTACCGCTCATATCTTCTCTGTATGTAACGCGGCTTCACGGTCTTTGGGCTTCCTAATAAGAACTTGTCGTGACTTTAGTAATCCGTCGACTCTAAAGTGTCTCTTCTATGCTTATGTGCGGAGTGTGTTCCGAGTATGGTGCAGTTGTGTGGTATCCATACTACATCTACCAACAAATCGCTTTAGAGAGAATTCAGAGACGTTTTCTTAAATACCTCACCTTCAGGTGCGATGGAATTTATCCAATGCGTGGGACGGATTATGGCGCTTTGCTCAATAGATATGGTTTTCGCTCTCTAACTGGTAGAAGGGAAGAAGCAAGTGCCACTTTTCTTTTGAAACTGGTCAACAACTCCATGGATGCATCTGGTCTTCTGTCTTCAGGTTGATTTTCTCTTGCCGGCTTACCGTACACGCTCGTGTGCTCGTTTCTTATGCCAACGGCCAGATCTAATGTTTTAAAGAAGGCACTGTTTTCTTTCACACTTACTTTTCTATGTTAAGGCTGTTTTCATAACATAAATTTTAATTTTTATATATGTAAGCATATTTTGTATTAATTTAGAATTTTCTTTTTTTGGTGTTTTACTAATTCTTCGTCTTTTATTTATTAAATTTTTTTTTATGTATATATACTATTGTAGATAGCAACCGTTTATAATTATAATAACGGTTATTATTATTATTATTATATTTTACTTTTTTTTTTTTCGTCTTTTTCATATCCATTTTGAATTATTTTCGGTAGTATTTTGTCGTCTTAAATCTTCGGTATTTAGTATCAAGTTAAATATTTTTTATAATAGATTAAATACGCGAGTTTTCTGAGGATTGTTTGCCGAGTTAGCACTACGTACAGGGTCCTCGAGCAGCAGACTTGTAAAAGATTATTACTTCCTATTTTGTATCCAGCTGTTTTAGGATGGGCTTGGATAATTTTGTTCATAATATGGTTAAAAAGAAACAGGCACAGTATGTGCCAATATTATCTTAATAAAGGTCTGTTAATTTGAACCTTACGATACGCTAAGGATGCCAACGTGGTTAAAGCTATGCATTTACCGCCTATTATTACCCCCGAGATACCTCTAAGTACTCATTTTACTCAAACTGAGTAGAACTGAGATCGAAAACGCCATCGTTATACCTAGACCTAGATTTAAAAATTGAAATAAAAATCAATAATTCGTTATTCATACAGCCAACTTTTTCAGAATTTATTATCAGAGTGACGTTTTCTAGTTTCCTAATTGTTACGGTCATGAGAACATGTTTCTAATATTGATAAATGGTATATTTCTTGATCAAAAGTAACACGCAGTTACATTGGCTCTTGATGTATTCATTCATCGAAATCACTTTTCCACAAAGGTGAAAATGAGCATTTAAAGGATAGATTTAATTTCGTATTCAATCATAGTAAGTACTTGTTTTAATGTTAACTTCTCGTGTCATGGATTAGAGAGGCAGCAATAGAAGTGCAAATGAAATATCTTAAGAAATCAAACATTTTTGGAAGTAAATTAAAATAATCTTCTCTATGAAAGAATATGGCATATTAGATGGTCATTTATAAATGTTTATTGCATAAACATGTCATCTTTGGCGCTATATGATAAAACTGCAGCACATCGAAACGCATGTTAACGGAAGTTCGATAACAAATCACAAGTTGATAAAACATTATTATCAGTATCACACATACACATACACACTCACACATATGTACGTAGGTATCGAAGTCTATGTGAATAACTAAACTTTAAATCATTGCAATATTTATACAATCAAGTACTCGTTATCTTCTGTAGCAGGATCAATAGAAGGTTCCATATTATTTAGCCGCATATAGAATACGTGTGTAAAGTCTCTAAGCTTTCTAACAGAGAAAGCTTAGAGACATATATATATATATATATATATATATATATATGAAGGTGTAGTTTCTCGGGTTCTTGGCCGCGTGTGAGTTTTGTCCTGAAAAGGACTATTTACTCTACGTTTCAAGAGATCACACTCGTCATCTTCAGAAGCTAGTCGGTCTGTCGCTGGTTTGAGCTGGAGATCGTCTGATGTGTGCCTAGCACTACCTCTTGTTATATGCTGCTGTGTCGGGACGGGGCGTCCCACTATTGACGTCATGCGTGCGCGGCTTCGCGTAATTGGTCCGAGTGCCTGTAAGTTCCCTGGTCGGTCCGTGTGTCTGTGTAGGGGTTGCGATCTGTCGGGATTTGGTTGTGTTTTTATCTGTCGGTGAGCTAGGAGCGGTTTCCATGTATGCGGCAAGCGCTGGCCGTCGTCACGTTTATTTAAGCACTTAGGACGCTTTTCTATTTCTATCGCTTCTCTTGTAATTCTCGTCGTTAGGTTTTCACTTTTGGCGAGGATCTTCGTGTTTTCAAAGTCGATAGAGTGCCCTGTCAGAAGTTTATGTTGTGCTAACGATGACGTGACTTCTTTCTGGACGATCGCGTTTCGGTGTTCTTCTCTTCTCACGCTAACCCGCCTGTTTGTCTGCCCCACATATGATTGATCACACACTGAACATGGTATTTCGTAAACGCCCTGATCTTCTAGAGGAAAAACAGAAAAACAAGAGTTCGCGTCCAGAGCTTTCCTTCCATATATAAAGGGAACTACAGACAAAATCAGTAGATTATTAAGAAGACACAACATCGACACCGTTTTCACAACACATAGAAAAATAGCCGATGAAATAGGTAATGCGAAAGACAGAATTCCTCTAGAAGATCAGGGCGTTTACGAAATACCGTGATCAATCATATGTGGGGCAGACAAACAGGCGAGTTAGCGTGAGAAGAGAAGAACACCGAAACGCGGTCGTCAAGAAAGAAGTGACGTCAGCGTTAGCACAACATAAACTTCTGACAGGACACTCTATCGACTTTGAAAACACGAAGATCCTAGCCAAAAGTGAAAACCTAACGACGAGAATTACAAGAGAAGCGATAGAAATAGAAAAGCGTAAAAGCGTATAATTATCTATCTATATATATATATATATATATATATATATATATATAATAACTTGATCAGTAGGCGATTAAAGGTCTGTATATTACTTCAAAATATATGTATTTAAAAAACTCTACATGTTTCGGCTGTATACGCCTTTATCAAGAGAATACAAAATATGAATGACAGGATATAAATGTCAAGTAACTTGACATTTATATCCTGTCATTCATATTTTGTATTCTCTTGATAAAGGCGTATACAGCCGAAACATGTAGAGTTTTTTAAATACATATATTTTGAAGTAATATACAGACCTTTAATCGCCTACTGATTAGGTTTACCATATATATATATATATATATATATATATATATATATATATATATATATATATAGAAGCGGCAAAGTGTTGCGAAATATAGGGTAATTTAATAAAGGAGTTTTTTAATTCACCGCTTACCCGAATTTAAATAAATTTTGGATATATATATATATATATATATATATATATAAATATAAATATAATATTTTCGTGACCTTGGTATGATGAGGTAAACTTAATAAGTCGGCGATTAAAGGTCTGGTTCATTACTTCAAAGTATATATATTTAAAACAACCGTACATGTTTCGGCAATGATGCCTTTGTCAAGGGAATAAAAAATATAAATGACAGAATATAAATGTCAAATAATTGAGTTGCTATGGTTTAAATTATTCAAAGATGCATTCCAATAATAATAATAATGTCATGCCTTAGTATTCCAAAAAATAGATAGCAAGGTGTGAACATATGTGTTGTTCGCTGCCAGCAGCTTGTGTCTCTTTCTGGGTATGAACCTGTGTGTTGGTTGCTGCTGGCAGCTTGCGTCTCTCTCTGGGTGTGTGATTTTGTATTTGTGTGACCGCGTAAGTGTAGGGTTTTGTATGTTAGTGCGCTCGTGCGTGTGTTTAGTGACCGGTCGCATGTAGGGTTGTTTTAAATATATATACTTTGAAGTAATGAACCAGACCTTTAATCGTCGACTTATTAAGTTTACCTTATATATATATATATACATATATATATATATATTTATAAATGATTGCACGAATATTACAAAATATTTTGATAATGAGATTCACCTGAATCTCATTTACATTATTGTTAGCTGATCGCACCCTTACACCAGGGGAGGCTATAAAGGTACATATTTTCTATTTAGTAAAATTAAAATAAGTTCAAAAGAACTATGCCCTAGTTTTCAATCTGCAACGGGTTCCTACCCACGGTTAATAATAATAGTTTATTGCCCTCTCAGTTGTGTTAGTGTATAAGTATCGGGTTCATTTGTTTTGTAAAGATTTAACGTTTTACTTTTTAACATTTGATGTATCTTATGTATTTACGTACTTTTGTTTTATAAACCTTCGCGCATAGTCGGCAAAGCACAAAACATTTTCATCATAATTTCATTCTTATTCGAGAAAGGAAATTAATCTCAACGAGAAATTTCGCGAATACATTTTGACTAAACAGTGCAATATATTGCCTGTTTAGTCAAAGAAAACATTCTTGCAACACGCTCGGTAAGACCAAGTTGTGATATAAAATTGAAAGCAACCGTCTGGGATGACTGTCACATTATTAAAATAACTACAGAAAACTAGCAGAAAGCTATGCAGTTACGAAATTTAAAAAATCCTATCTGAAGGATTCAAACTATACGAACGGACAATCCGTAGAAGGTTATACAAAGAGAAAGTAAATGCAAAAACCGAAATTAACTGGTCAAATGGAGGAAGCCCGTGTTAAGTGGGTGAACGGGTCAAAAAGCATACAATTAACGACTGGAGTAAGAAAAGTTGATAAAAAAAACTACATTTAATTATAACTTCTTAGGCAATTTCAGTGATAAGTGATAAGACACGCATGGAGGCAATTGCCGCGCGAACTCTATTCGTGAGGCGACTATTTTATAGGTAATATATAAAAAAATTTGCCTTTTTCGCCCGTTCATTAACGTATTTCTTTCTGCAATGATATTTTTCCAAGGTAGATGTTCAACATTCTTTTTTAGTGTTCTCAGTTTGGGTCTTTTCTTTGATCCAAGTGATTATTAAAAAAATTCTTTGTTGTCGTATGAATTTAGATATGTCTTATATGTTACATTACACTGCTTTTTAAGCTCTACAGTAGATATCTAATCCCTCTGTATTTCTGATCATTTGCATGTTTTTCGTTGACTCTGTTTTGAATTACACTCCATATATAATAATGACACGTTTCACCACTAACATATGAATTAAAAATAATAAATATTGACGTAATCAATCTTTTTAACATGCAAATAGTTGAACAAGTGGACGTTCCCTTGTTGGGTAAACCAGTTAACAATGAGCCAATGCCTTTTCAAAAATGTATAGTCGGTTTTTAATATATCACGGTATCTGTGTACAACATATTTGTGTGAGTTTTACTATTTGTTTCATGACATATGGAAAAATTTCAAATAAATATCTATGTTTTCCATTTCATTATCCTAACTTTTCTAACTTTACATGTATATGACATAATGCATTAGAATAATACTCAAATTAAACGTGCAATGTCTTTTTGTCGGTCTATACAGACTGTATTTTTTAAAGATTATGAAATGAAGTATTTAATACGGACTGTATACTCATCTTTGCTTGACTATAAAGCAAACAATACCGACATGACGGAATGTATAAAAATTCACTGCTAAACGATCAAGGATTCAAGTAATTTTTACATTATGGGTCATGGGATAGCAGGTATATAAACGTGTACACTTCATAGACACACACATATTTATGCTAAAACGTGAAAACATTTAACAAATCCAATCGACAGTGAAATCACTCCGCGATCGGTTAACTATTTGCTTAAATTAAAATTCACCGCACGTTCGGAAACTGTCCATCGGAGAAAATGAAAAACGCAATTAAACTTGTATTAAACATCGCTGGGAATGCCTTTTCGAACGTCCGAATTCGCTGTATTCAAGAAATAATGTATGTAGGTGGTGTTTGGATATTTAATTATGTATTGACGCATAATTACAATGTTATTTTATTATGTATATACAGGCGATCTAAATTAAGTGCACACGATTGTCGTATTCGTTAATTATTATGTTACGAATTCAATTTGATTAACAAACTGGAGGTGTTCTAATACTTATTAATAGGTACTATGTAAATGAGTTACAAAAAATGACACGCTTCTAAAAAAAATTGAAATCTTTTTCGATCGCACATAATGGTACAAATATCCAAAAAAAAAGCTACCACGTTTGGCGACAAATGATACATAAATTTCGGCTTAAAGATGGTTAATAAGAATTATAATTTATTAATCAAATATGATTAATTCAAATTAAGAATTGGTTTTAAATTTTCAATAAATTATAATATAAACTATTATGTTACCTACCTTATTATTGAGCTTAATTGGGTAGTAGAATGTAAGATGTCGCTCTTACAATATTATCTGGGCAAGTTTATTATAAATAAGTATTTTTTTAAATTATAATATATTAATACAATTGGGCACCAGTTCATATTTTTATTTTATAAACAATATTTTTTCGGCTGCTTAGCGGTAAAACGAGATCTTTCTCACAGGAGCCGGTCCTTCAATTCATTGAAGAAGTAAATATCAAATCTCATTTATGTGACAATAATCTATCTCGGGCATTAATACTGAATTTTAGTGAAAAGTATCATCATATGCATAAGTAACTTAGTAAAATAGAATATTAATAAAAGTATAAATTGTAGTTTGTGTTAAATCCCAATTTAATGATTATTTTAGTGACATATTCAATTGAATTATATATTGAATTATATTATTATATTATTATATGAATTATATATTGAATATTCTATTGAATTACATATATAAATCAGTTGTAAGTGATGCATAGATCACGTGACATAATTGGTTTATATATTTGTGCGCATCGGTAACAAACATATGTTATAATAAATGCAAATTCAATTTCAAAACTAAGTGATATTATCTGATGATTGATAGTTTAAAATTCTATTTAAATTGAGAAGACCATTCCGTTTCAAGGTATGTTGTACTTATTAATATAACTAATTTTAAATCTAGTTTAATTGTACAAATTGTTGGGTTATGCTTTACTGTATTAATATGGATATAAAGTATTGGGTTTGATCGGTAATTACGTGAAATCCTTTGTCAGTAATATGGATGTTCTAGGAGAAACGGGAACCAATGAATATCAGGTTGAAATTGGAAGCTGGAGGTGTTTCATCTAGCGTGTATTGAAGGTGACTCTGACAGTTTTCAGCGGTTTTATACCAAATATTTCCACAATGCTCGTTAAATTTATTGTTCGGATGATGTATACACACTGTCTTCTTATATTAAGAATATTTTCGGGTAAGTAAATTACTATTTTAATGTTTAAATAATATTTTAATTTTACGATAAAATTTTGTGTAGCTTTATTTTGCAACAACCCAAACGACGCTCTCTTCTGTTGTTTTTATTCCTTGACCTCCATACGATTTATTTTTACTTGATATAGTTATTTAACTTCCGTAATTGCACAATCGATTGATTTTATATCCAATATTTAATTGACATTATCAAAATAAAATTAATAATTATACAATTGTAATTTGTACATATTTTTGAATGTTCATTAATACCATATGAGTGGAGTTAATAATAAATGGTTTTCGCGGTAAACTAATTCAAATTCAAAAAATATACGGGTTGATAAAATAGATTTCCATATGATATAAATTTTATTAATCAAGTTAATTATTTTCCGAATAATAAATAATTTAATGACATTTGATTGTGAAAAATGATAAACATAAATAATAAAAATTCTTTCAAATAAATTTTCTAATTTTAACTTATTTAATAATTTACGTTGTAATTGCATGGTCAACTTTCATCTTACTTAATCTAATGCTTATAATTAATTGTTATGGATTGTTTCTTCCAGTTTCTGATGAAGTAGAACCACTAAAATATATAATATATATATATATATATATAATATATATATATATATATATAATATATATATATATATATATATAATATATATATATATATATATATATATATATATATATATAAGGTAAACTTAAAAAGCCGGCGATTAAAGGTCTGGTCTATTACTTCAAAGTATATATATTTAAAACAACCCTACATGTTTCGGCAATGATACCTTTGTCAAGGATATAAAAAATATTAGATTTATATTTTTTATATCCTTGACAAAGGCATCATTGCCGACACATGTAGGGTTGTTTTAAATATATATATACTTTGAAGTAATAGACCAGACCTTTAATCGCCGACTTATTAAGTTTACCTTATCATACCAAGGTCACGAAAATATATATATATATATACAGGCTGATTCATTTTCGGCCCTCACCATGGGGATCTCGCTTATTATATTATTGGAGATAGAGTATAGGTTTAAATTTGGCAAAGTTGTTAAATTTTGTGTTTGTTATAAATCCGTAAAGAAAATAGACCTGTGACAAATGACCTTCGTTATTTAAAAAAAAAACGCGAAAACCCCATTTTCTTCTTTTACCTGTAGCACCGACATTTGGCCTTGTAGAGAAAAAATAAAAACACATCCTTGTAGTCATTTCTAAACCTCTATCCAGTGGTGTACTCTAAATTTTTATACGACGTTTCGTTTCTTTCTGGCCATCATCAACTATCTAATTTCTTATAGGCGCCATATTGGATTTAGACATCTTCAGAAAGAGTTTTTTTCTGATTTCAACCATGTACCACATGCTGACTAAAGTTTTTGACATTAGGTTTTATTTGAAAGAATAAATTATAAGATTAAATAAGGTAGCCTTTGGAATTTCAATCTGTCAAACATTTCATTTATTGTTCTTTAATAATACAAAAATGTCATACACTAACGAAGAGAAACGAGATATGATAAGTATTTTTTATTCTTCGAAACGAAATTCAACAGTAGCGAGTACAAGATAACAAAAACATTAATAAAAATACATAGAAAAGTAAACAATAAACAATTACAGTAAATGTTCAATTATCTGGCCATCTTCGGTAATGCACAATTGGGCACGCCTTCTGGCATTTTGTACTGCCCTTTGTATAGTTCTTCTAGGAACTGCATCGAAGGCATTCTGAAGTCTGTCTCGTAATTCTTCAATGTTTTGTGGCGCATCTACTTTATAAATATTATTTTTAACATATCCACATAAAAAAAAATCTAGCGGACTTAAATCAGGTGATCTCGCAGGCCATTCAACAACTCCCCTATTTCCAATCCAACGATTTGCAAACTCTTGATTTAAGAAACAACAGCTGCATTGTGTGCTGGTGCGCCATCTTGTTGCCACCATAAATATTGTAATTGATTTAATGGGATATTGTCGTCATTGTCGTATGTACGTAAAATGTTTAAATATCTTTCTCCATTTAAATGTTCTTCAATACCAATAACTGGTCCTAAGAGGTGATTAGCCAAAATACCCATCCAAACGTTTATTCCAAAACGATGTTGTGGTCTTCTAGCCCTGTTTTGTCGGGGATTTTGTACTGCCCAATAGTGCTCCGTATTTCTGTTGAACATTCCAGAATTTGTAAATTTTGTTTCATCTGACCAGATGATTTTGCTTAAAAAATTTTCGTCATTTTCTATCCTTCCCATTAACCAATTACAATATTCTAGCCTTCTCAAATTATCTCCAGGCAGTAAAGAGTGACTAACATGGACCCTGTATGGTTTAAACCTACTTTTATGTAAAGTTCTCCAAACTCTGGACTGGCACAAATTTAATTCTGACGCTACTTCGCGTGTAGAAATTGATGGATTATTATTTATCTATAAAAATACAAGATTAACATGAAATTTGAAAACACGCTTTTAATTTACCATTTGTAAAATATCTTGTCGATTTTCATTTAAATTCCTGTTGTCTTGATCATTACGCGGCTTAGTAAACGATCCATTCTCGACCAAATTTCTGTCGAGATCTAGAAAAATGGTACGATGAGGCTGTTGTCGTTCTGGATATAATTGTAGATATCTTGTACTCGCTACTGTTGAATTTCGGTTCGAAGAATAAAAAATACTTATCATATCTCGTTTCTCTTCGTTAGTGTATGACAATTTTGTATAATTAATGAAAAATAAATGAAATGTTTGACAGATTGAAATTCCAAAGGCTACCTTATTTAATCTTATAGTTTATTCTTTCAAATAAAACCTAATGTCAAAAACTATAGTCAGCATGTGGTACATGGTTGAAATCAGAAAAAAAACTTTCTGAAGATGTCTAAATCCAATATGGCGCCTATAAGAAATTAGATAGTTGATGATGGCCAGAAAGAAACGAAACGTCGTATAAAAATTTAGAGTACACCACTGGATAGAGGTTTAGAAATGGCCCCAAGGATGTGTTTCTATTTTTTCTCTACAAGGCCAAATGTCGGTCCTACAGGTAAAAGAAGAAAATGGGGTGGGTTCTCGCGTTTTTTTTTTTAAATAACGAAGGTCATTTGTCACAGGTCTATTTTCTTTACGGATTTATAACAAACACAAAATTTAACAACTTTGCCAAATTTAAACCTATACTCTATCTCCAATAATAAGCGAGATCCCCATGGTGAGGGCCGAAAATGAATCAGTCTGTATAATAGATATGAAATTTACAAATAAAATTTTGCAATTTACATTTAAAATATAAAATATATATAGTTAGAATTTGAAAGTCTAAGTTAGATTAAATAATAGTCAAAAGGAAATACAAACAAATATAGTTTATATTTTTTTATTTATTTTAATTTAAATAATTAGTAAGTAATTTTAATTTGACCAAGTAGTAAATGTTATTTGTACAGAAATGTATATTTATTATCGTAGCACCTCCGTGGTGGTATTTCAACCAATGAGAGGTGAGATAAATTTTAAATCTCATCAATTCTTGAATTATCGACAACTACAACAACTACCGGGACAGTAGTTGTCGAGATTCCATAAGTTTTGGACGCCATTCTGCATAAATTAGAAGCGTTTTAGGCAATTCTATGTTTCTTAAATTCGCCATATATTCATAATTGAATACAAAAAGTGTTCAAAAATAGTTACAAAAGTTAGCCTTATCAATTTGCTATTTATTCTTATCTATTTTAACGACATTAACTACGTATTTATTTAATTTTCAGACAAAGCATCATTTTAAATTTCATAATTCAAAATGGCGACTACTGATATTGAATTTTAAAACACGATTTATTAATAAGATTACCTTATTTTGATACTTGAAGAAGAAGATTTATTTATTCTGTCCTTAATCAAGACCAGTTTTTAAGAAACCCGAGAAGATTTTCCCGATATCCAGAACATCCTAGCGATACCGTCCACTTAGTTCATTTAATAAGAAGGTACCTAAAACTAACATTATTTTCTTGTTTAATCTTATATTCAAATTTAACCAAATTAATTTCCAAAATTCAATTGTAATAGTCCGATACAGGCATAAACTATTCAAATACTCTCCGTATCAACCTATATTGGCTTATTAATTATTATTAGTCACAGATAATATAATCGATCTGTACTATATTAAAACGCACATAATTCTATAGACTGATTTGGAAGACCTCGTCAACGTTTTTTTTCTTTCCGTTTAGCATCGGATTTGAGTCTATCTTAGTATTCAAGAGTCGATATACATATTTAAACAATCAAGCTTATATTTCCCAAAGACAAAGTTGAATATCAGTTCTAAAATCAAAGATATAGTATATTAATTGTTAATTTATATGTAGTACTTATCTGTTAGTTAATCCAATTCATATTCACCTCTATACCAGATATTTCCTATGTTCATTTACCCGATAATAAAAGTTATATTGTTTTTTGTATGTTTAAAGAAGTGTTTTATTTTGATTTTCTACGGCATTAGCAAACGTATTTATTCAAAGGTTAAGTATGATAAAAGTAAACAGTGAAAAACTTTAGTACTGTGTTACATAGTAGTTCATACTATTATTTCCTAGAAGTCAGGGTAGATAACTACAGTTTGAGATACATATTTTTCGATCAATCGATAATTGTATAATTGCTTTCAATTTCTTATAAACCTGTATTTTAGTCCCTTAGCTTTATCCGGACTACTCACACGCCCAGAGATAGATTTTAAAAGAGTTTAAGAGTCATAGCTGAAGTTTTTGTATCGATAAATAATAAATTTAATTACTACATTTTCCTTTTCAACCTTTTGCTAAATATATATACTGATTTAAATTTATGTATAAACTCTTCTAACAATGTAGCCGGTTCAGCGCTGGCAGAACACAAACTCAACTCCAGTCATCAAATTCTATTCAAAGATGTCAAGCTTCTGTCCCGTGAATCTCATTATTTTCCTAGGAGAACCAGTGAATCTATTGAAATTTACAAACATCCCCGCAACCGCAATAGAGACGATGGCTATACGTTACATAAAACGTGGCAAACTATACTGAACTCTACTACGAAATATCACGCCCATACGACGCATGCGATTGGCTCATTGTCCTCAGCCAATAGCAGGCCACCATCTGACCCGGTTCCCCCTATATAAGTTATGCCGGACTCTGTCTTAGCAATTCTCACTGCGACTTCTGTTAGAATCAGTCGATTTAAGCAGCTGCCACTTTGAAATAACATACGACGGCTATCGTCAAGCGAACCCGGAAGTAATGGCCGGACGATTTATTACTATTACTAACCTGACGCTGAGACCCAGCTTCACAGAAAAGTCTACTCCAGAGCAACGTGCGAACGCGGAGACCATAATTGATCAAACCATGGAGGAAGAAGATATACAAAAACTTCTACACAAATCACCGCAAATATTCATGGTAGATCTCGACGAACCTACGGCAGAAATAGAAATTTTAGAACCGCCCAAAGAGAAAAAAAACGCCTGGTAAAACCGAACAATAGCCAACCGGACCAGAAAAAAGGAAACATATTCACTATCTCATTCACATACCCGAAAAAAAAACAACAAAAAAACAGAAAACAACATGTAACCGCACCAATTCAAGTCAACAATTCGTACAGTGCCCTCGAAAATAAAACAGAGGAAGAAATGGAAGAAGACTCAACCGAATTCATCCCACAACCGTCAACTTCAGACAGCACTCCCAGGGTAAGTGACAAACCAAACACTACACAAAACACAAACACCCTAAACACATAAAATCGCACCAATCATAGTCACAGAGAAAGACAAATGGACACTAATACGACAACTAATTAAGACACATACATCAAGACTTTACAAAGTAAACTTGTGAAACCTGGAATACACATAGAACTGACTTTTACGAAGCGAAAAGACACTAAAGGTAGTTATGCGAGGTATTCCTACCTTTATCACTGACACAGACATAACAGACGACCTGACTGACCAAGGCTATCCGACACTAAAAATCAAATGAATGAATGGAAAACACGGCAAACCTGCATCACTTGTACTAAACGAACTGACGAGACAATACAAATCAATTTACAACATACACGAATACTGCGGACTTTCAGTCAAAATCGAACCACTTAACACACGTACAGATATAATACAATGCCACAAATGCCAGACTTTTGGACATCAACAAGGATACTGCAACGTGCACTACAAATGCATGAAATGCGGCGACTCACACTCAACACACTTATGCCCAAAACCTAAGACACCACCAAAGTGTGCTAACTGCGGTGGTTCTCACCTATCAATATTCCTCAACTGCCCTAACAACCTTGGCAAAAAAAAAACATCCAAATAGATCCCAGCACTACTCCCAACAACAAACCTCTGGTCACAAAAACGAAACAATACAACACCAAACACAAATGACGAACTCGCACTTGCCTTAGGCAAAATGTTAATTACACTTCACTCTACAAACGCAACAACACAACAGATACAAGACTTCGTAACACAAACAGAGAAAATAACACACTTTACAACAACAAACAGTAAACACATACAAAATAATACATGACTTAAACGCAAAAACGCGACAAACACACAGCCACACGCAACACATGACCGTACAAAAACACACAACACTACACGATTAATTATTAATCAGATACAAATACATCACAACCCTGGGAAACACGAAACAACGAAACGGAGTTTACTTCGACCACAAGACAAAATCGAATGACCCATGAACTGTCTTAGCATTCTTCAAGCTACTGCGAAACTACGAATATCTACGTACAGCCCTGAAGATGTCCCTTGGAACAGTGGACGAAATGTTGGCAATTACGCCTAACTCGACGCGGTTCCAACCGGGAAACCGAGATCTACATCTAGAGAAGGACCGCGGAAACCTATACCTACATTTTCCTTATAATTTCCGTTCATTTAATATGTACACACACAATTTACTCTATTGTATCTACTACACTTGTACATTTTGTAATAAATTTGCATGTTAAAAAAATGAATATTTCTTACAATAAGTAAGTAGATACTAATGTTATTTGCAATTCAATGACTTTATTGGTAATTTATACATTTTAAGTATTTTGATTGTAAATTTTATACAGATTTCTAGTAATTTCAGTGTTACAGTGTTGTTGACATTCCTGTGTTTTAAGTGCACCTGTATTTATAGTTCTACTCAATATCGCAATCATTTTAATAATGAAATATAAGGTAGATAACATCATAACAATACTAATTTGTTGTTGTATTTTCTTTTTTCTTTAATAATATAAAGACCTGCAAAGCAAAAAAGTTCAGTCATAAAGTACAGTAGTACCCCCATATCCGCGGGGGTTTGGTTCTGTGGTCTTCCGCGGATACTGAAAACCGCGGATAGTAGCGAAAGCTTTATTTTCGAGTACAATATGAAATATGAAGCAAAGTTAAAACAATGAAACAAGAAAAAATAGGTTATATAATATTTATTTAAAATAAATAAACAATAAATAAATAAATATTCTTGTGCTGTGGCACAAATAGAATTTAAGTTTAATAAATATATAAGTTCATACATATTGCTGTGAATTATGCTTTTAATTGCTTATAGACTTTAATTTCACACCGCAACTTAATCTGCCGGCTGGCTTCAATCAGGTCGCCTTCCTTGAGCTCACTTCTCCAGGGGTAATCCTCTCGGATTCGGGTAATATCATAAAATAATACAAGGTATCAGACAAATTATACAAACATTTTCCCCCTTACAATTTTATTACAAAAAAAAAATAAAAAAAAATCAACTTTACAAAGTGTAAAGTTGAACTGTTAAATGCACAGCTGCGAGGATAAAAAGACTTGGATATCATATGAAGATACAAGTCGTTAAAAACCTCAAAATGAATAACCACGAGCAAAAATATAAATAATAATATACAAGAAAATTTATTAGATGTCAACAATAATATTAACCCAAAACTCAAACGTCAAAATAAAGATTTGTTTATCTTGCGCGCGAAATCAAATTCTTACCGTCATGCATGCATTAACATGACATCACACAAACTTGTCCCCACCTTCCTACGTATTGAAATATTTATGTGAATAAAAACCAAACTCCATAAAAACAGTCTAACAAATTTTCTAGATATTTTTCTGAACATATAAAAAATTTTCACAAAAGTTTACAAATTAGTTATAGCGCTTTCTTCAATATATTAATACTAATTATAAATGGTACCTACATTAATTAATGTAACGTAACACAGCACGAGAGATTCCTTTTCTTCAGATAGGTGTTTTAAATTAAATAAATTACAAGTATAAAAGACTTGTAAAATCACGACAAATTACTTTTAACTACATACGACGCACCAAAACTAAAACAAATTATCCAAACTATATATATATTAGACAAAATTAAGTCGTGTCTAATATTCAATTATAACGACCTATCTCCAAGGACACTAATGAATCTCTAAAATGAAGGTCCTGGAAACGCTAGGGCATCCCTACCTATATAACAACTCAAAAATAATACTAAAATGTATATCTCTCAATACACGCTCTAACATCCAGGATGGCGCCAACTTTGAACATCTATATGCTCGAGTAACCTACATACGTGTACCAAAATTATACCTTACAAAAATTAATCATTTATAATAGGAATTTTATCGTATCCGCCTGAAATAAATCACATATAATAAAAATTACATTTTTTTCAATAATGTTATACAGATAATGTTCAATATAATTTTTCTTCTCTTCTTCTTTCTTCTGGAAGGAAAAAACCACGACAATATGTACATATAGTACATATTTACATACACAACAAGAAAATATACAACAAGAAAAACTTTATCATCGTGAGCTACATATTCATTCATCTTCCTCCAAGTCCAAGTTAGCAGTCGATTGTTTACTTAGATCCGAAGCAAACGATGTTGATGGCTGTGCATTATCGATAGTTTTGTCGACTTTTTCAAAGAACATTGTTATTGGTAGTTGTCGTTTTTGTCTTTTCATTTCAATAAACAAATCCTCCAAAGGTTTCAAGGCGTCTGTTATAGTGCGAGTAATTTTTATACTGCGTTCCATTATTGGATCATATTCTACTATCTGTTCTTTTAATGATTGAGCAGTTCGAAATATCGCTGAAAATTTTTCAAGCGTCCATGCTGGCGGTTCTTGTTGACCCTCATCCTCATCGTCACTCGCTTCTGGAGAAGATTTCACAAGGTCTTCCAATTCCTCGTTGGTGAATACTTGATCCTCTTCGTTTATGTAATCACTGAGTTCCTCTTGGGTTATATCGTTAAATCCTTCTCCATCTATTTTCTGCGCCATGTTAAATATCGTCGTTAGATGTGAATTAATATCATGTGTGTCTTCAGAACTAAGAGCGATGTCATTCCACAGATTTTTCCAACATGCTATTATCGTTTCTGACTTTAATTCCTCCATCGCTCCTTTGATAAAAGAATTGCGTCAGCAATTGTAAATGACTTCCAGCATTCCATGAGCCCGATATCAGAGCATTCGTTAGCCATTGTATACAGCATTTCGAAAACCTGTCGAATATATATGGCTTTAAAGCATCTAATGACACCTTGATCAAGGGGCTGAAGCAATGAGGTCGTGTTAGGTGGTAAAAAAGCACTTCAACATTTTTATCTTCTGTGCCTAGTGACACAGGATGCCCAGGAGCATTGTCTAGTATCAGCAGCACTTTAAATGGCAATTCTTCCTTATCCAAATATCTTTTCACTTCCGCAATAAAGCATTGATGAAACCATTGTGTAAATAGCACAGCCGTAACCCACGCCTTTCGATTTTGATTGCCAAAACACAGGCAGGCACAAGCTTTATCTTTGTATTTAAGAGCACGTGGATTCTGTGATCGGTAAACAAGTCCGGGTTTAATCATATGACCAGCTGCATTTGTACAGAATATCAAGGTAAGTCTATCCTTAATTGTTTTAAAGCCTGGTGCACTCTTTGCAGTCTTATGAATATAAGTCCGTTGAGGCATTTTTTTTCCACATAAGACCAGTCTCATCGCAGTTAAAAACTTGCTTAGGATGATAATTCTTTTCTGCAATAATTTGTTTAAATTTTTCTGGATACAGGCCAGCAGCTACATGATCAGCCGACGCAGATTCCCCTGTCATTTTTATATTTTTTAGATTAAACCAAGTTTTAAATCTATGCAGCCACTTCCTACTTGCTGTGAATGATTTTCCTTCCTCTTCAGTATAATCTTGGGTCTGCATATCTTCATATAAAACCAACGCCTTTTGTTGTAGCACTTTGCCATCGATAGGAATATGTTTTCTTGTCATATCTTCCACCCATAAATTTAAGGCATTTTCTACCTTAAGTAACACTTTATTACGTATTGTGGTTGCAACTTTTGCAGTTTGGGGTGCACTAGAAAAACTAGCTCGAATCTTATCTTTGTTTTTTAACACCTCTCGTGTCGAAGATTCGTTTTTATTGTATATTTTAGCAACAGTTGCAATAGATTTTTTTTCTATTTCAATCATATTAATGATTTTTATTTTTTCACTAATAGTGAGCATTTCACCTTTTCTTTTTGGTTTAGAAGCCATTTTAAAATGATTTTCAAATTTACTTGCTTTATTTAAAAACTATTGTGCGACAATTCGAATAGTACTAAACTCATAGTTAACATGAGCGTTTATATGTACAAGTAAAAGCGAGTGGCACCTTAAGCACGTTCCAACTTGTTTAACTTATCATAAGAGAGCGCCGAATTCAGGGGATGACTCATATATTAGACGATATATCGACAAATGCTCCTATAACTTTTATATTTATTGATATAACGCGTTTTCTGCTCATCATAGGTAAATCGCGGATGACTGAAATCGCGGATGACTGAAACCGCGGATACGGAGTCAGCGGATAACGGGGTACTACTGTAGTAACAGCTTTCGGAAAAAGGCTCGTGAGTGGAGGCCAGATTATTAGTTTATGTAGTCCAAACCAATAACCAGACATATTTCTACAGTTAGAACTATCCAGAATATTTTAGGTGCACATTGTATAAATTGGCATCGTTCTCAATAAACAATGCACTGTTCATGTTCAGTCTAGCATTGTGCAAAGTTTGACACTCATTGAAAGCATTGGCTGTTAGTGGATAACATCTCAAAACGATTGTAAACTTCCCCGTTTTCCAATATCCAGCTGCATGACATTGTGTATGTTATTTTAAGGTGTCGTTATCCTGCGCGCACCGTTTCGGTGTTTTCCGGTGGCTGCTGTTAACGCTGACATCGCAGACAGAATTGCTTTCTTTTGACTTCGCTAATAACTGCTTAATTATACGCTTAACGGATGTATTTATTTATGTTCACAGAAATCAGCCTATTTAGTTTGAGTAACCATAATTGATTTCTTATTTTTATTATGTTTCGATGATAGTAAGCAGGATAATCGTAATTACTGTTGGATTATTTATTTTTTGTTTGCACTGAATAAATTTATTATCGAGTCAGAGCATATCTAGTAAAATTTACTATCGTTTATATATTTCTATCGCGTATGCTTTACTCCTTCTAAGAACAAAAGTTCCAAGTACTGTTTAATAATTGTTGTATAATTCGCCTGCAGAGCATTAATTTGCGTTTCTTTTGCAAGTTTCACATTAACAGATAACAATAGTTTTAACAATGGCTTATTAAAAAATCAAATCTTTAAAAATTAAAAACCGATTTAATGTGACAAAAGAACTATACACATATATAGTTGTATCATTTACAAAGTATGCGTTTACGAAACAATTTCTTCACATCATACTCCGACATAGTCTAAATATAATTTGTTATTCGTGTTAAAACAACTGTTCTTTACTATAAAATTGATGATAAGGACGCATCCGGCGGCAGTTTCGATGAAAATGCACGGGCATTAGGAGCTGGCTACTGGTTTGCTCTTAATCGGACTGTTCAAGGACCGCAATAAACGATGATTCAGCTTTGGCAGTTTCATTAACGAGAGCGACTCGAGTACTTACAAAACGCAAACAAATTAATTGGTTTATGAATGGTCTTTATGTGGCTGACTAGATTCAATCGTACTGTGTAAAGGTCACCTATTGCTGAGAGTTTTTAAAAGTTGTATTATGTAGGTATGTACCTATATACATCTGCATTTACTGGTTTGTTTTTTTTTTCTGCAGAATTGCGAAAACTAATTAACCTATTATCCATATTAATATTAACAGTAACAGTACATGTGTGTCGACATGTCGAACATTCCAAAACTTTTGAAAAATTGTAATTATATTCAAGCAAGAAACTTCTAATATGAAGTTATTGAACAGGTAATCGAAATATTTCAATAAATATCTTATAACTTGTTAGGTATTATTTTAAGGTGTTGCAAATGCAATAAGTTTGTGCGTAAATAAAAGTAATGTATGGGAATGTGAAGAATTATGTGTTAAAATCGCCTATTTTGATTTTACTAGCAAACAAAACTGTTGTAAAAAAATGCAAAAAAATCATGTAACTAGTAAATTGTTACTAAAATATGACCTTTATCTTTACGATAAGCACTAAATTGGCACTAAGATATGATCTCTATTTTTAGGATAGGCGTCTACATATTCCTTTTTAATCTGAGCAACTATTGAATGTTCTTAAGAACCGTTGCATGAATGTTGTTGGTATTCGATTCAAGTGATAATTGTATACATAGAAGGACTAATAAACTTAAAGAATTTATAGTGATAGTGATAGGATATTATAATTATCACAATACTTATACATATACATCATGTTATGGTTTTTTCCCCAAACCAAAAGTAGAATTATATTGAACATTATTTGTATAACATTGATTTAAAATGTATTTTATTTTATTATGTATATTTATATTTATTATGTTTGAATTTACCTTTATGACCAGGACTGTATAATTTTATATTAGACCGATGGACTCGGCAGATTTATGTACTATTGAGTTCGATGTATGAGATTTACCGGGATATTTTTATTAGATACCAGGACCAGTAAACCATGTGAATGGATAAGAAACTTCATTTTTTGTCCTGACGTTTTTTAGTAAAGTCGGGTTATTTGTTTTACAGTGCTTTAAATTGTGCATTTAAATTCAATTCCGATTTTTACGAGGTATTGTGATCTCGTTGTTTCTATTTTAATTAAGGATTGGTATCTCTCGCATAGTTTGTGTTAATGTGTTTAGATCGATGTAAGTACAAAACACAGTTGATTTATATAATTGCTAGTACGGCGATTTGTTGATGACTGTATTTTTAGATTATAATTTGCATATTTTTGATATTAAAATAATATATGAATATTCAAGAAAATTGTCATGTTTTTTATGAGGGAGTTTTTTTTAAGTCAAGATGTTCTAGATCGTTTTGTATTCAGGTTGGTTTTTTGGCGGGAGTTGATATATTTGTCATGTTTATTGCGCATGATCTTAATGCTGACACGCGTAGTCAATAGTTTGGTTTCTGTTGACATTTGATTTGTAAGGGTTATAGTTTAGAGGTCAAATTTGACAATATTCTTAATTATTTATTAGTTTTATGTTTGATCGATAGTCACAGGGGGTTTTTCTCTATGTGCGTGTCATTATCACACAGACTATTTCCTCCTAGCTATTGTTAATTTGCTCTAGCTCTCTTTACATTCGGTAAAGGGATTTTTTTTTCTTTTGTTTTTTTTTAATAAATGTTAATTAGGAAAATTGTGAATTTTATTTAATGCTATATTGTTTTTCTATACACGTATCTTGCTTGTTCGAGAGCAAGACCTGAGATAAGAAGATTCCAGCTTGGAGATTGAGCGACTTTATAATTATAATTTTAATGACTATATAGTAAATAAATACAATGATTCCTGTAATAATATTTTAAAACACAATTGCTTTTCAAGTAGTGAAAATCATAATAATGTCAACAATGATTTTATAAAAACAAATACTCTGAAAATTATGAAATATAAGGGTACTAAATTTAAGATAATTAGACCCACATTTAACATTAGAATAAAGGTAAAGATGAAATTAAATCAGAAATTGTTTACATTCGGATATTTTAGATAGGCCCAACATAAAAAAAAATAGATGTTGTATACTACTAAAGATGAATATGCGAGAAACAATGATTTTTGCCTTTGTTAAATTAATTGGAAGTTGATGAACTAGAGTATATAAAAATTTTGGAAAAGTTATTGGATATGATTTTGATATTGAAATAAATTTAAACGTAGGATCGATATTGAAATTAAATTATTATAAGAAGAGATGGTAGTAATAACTATGATAAAGTATTTGGATAATTATGGTTATAGAAAAAGTATACGAAAATAAAAATGTGTTTACAAAAATTCGTCGAGATAAAAAGTTATATGATGTATAATGAATTGAAGAAGAAAATGAAATAAATATTTGAATGAAAATAAAAGTTTATAAAAATTCGTCCTTATATGAAAAAGTATATTATAGTAGCTACGATTATAGAAAAAGTTTATATAAAAATATAGATATATATATATATATATATTGAAATAAAATTATGGTGATAATGAATAAATTTATAAAAAGAATTGTTGGCATGTTGAAAGGAATATATGATTGTTTCGGCCTTTACTTGATGAAATTCCATTATAACTATTAAGATAAAATTTGTTTTATTTTATCTTAATAGTTAAAAGGAATATGTTTATGATATTTGATTATGATGGTTAACGAGTTTCGGATTAGATTGACAAGGTAATGATAAGGATTAAGCAAGTTGGTATACAGGATGAATTTTATAATAAAGTTATTGTTGATGAAGTTAGAAAGAAATTAAAGTATCTGCGAATATTAAAGTTTATTAATTATGGGAGTTGATTTATAAGGAAATATTAAAATTATACTACAGAAGAAGACAATGTATTGGAAGAAGAAATTAAAGTTATGATATGGGATTATTATTATTATTGTTGTTGATTAATGATATGGTTTTATGAATTTGATTGTTATGATGATTTGGTGTATGAGATGTTAATATTATGTTTTTCTTTTATTTATGAAAATTCATTGGAGTTGTCCATGTCCAAGAAATCGAGGAAGTGCTCGAATATTCTACGATGATGACTGTTACTTCGGCATGTTCCTTCGTCTACGATGCATGTAACGAAGCCTATTCAAATTATGTCCAGTCAAAATGACATAAATAAATTATGTCAAGCTAAATGACATAAACAATAAAAATGTCTAAAGTTAAATAAGACATTGCTATTCGAAAATTTATACAAAATTTATATGGAGATGCTGAAATTGTTCGCTGCTGCAACACCAGGAAGAGGATGACTCTGCTGGACAGCAATGCAACATGTTAGTGCGGGGAGGTATGACAGAGTGCGATACTGTCGTATGTGTTTAGTGCGGAAAATTATCCTTGAACAAAGATTAGAAATGTCCTAACTTTTTTTTCGGATAATTTTGGGGACATGTTATGGTTTTTTCCCCAAACCAAAAGTAGAATTATATTGAACATTATTTGTATAACATTGATTTAAAATGTATTTTATTTTATTATGTATATTTATATTTATTATGTTTGAATTTATCTTTATGACCAGGACTGTATAATTTTATATTAGACCGATGGACTCGGCAGATTTATGTACTATTGAGTTCGATGTATGAGATTTACCGGGATATTTTTATTAGAGCTACCAAGACCAGTAAACCATGTGGATGGATAAGAAACTTCATTTTTTGTCCTGACGTTTTTTAGTAAAGTCGGGTTATTTGTTTTACAGTGCTTTAAATTGTGCATTTAAATTCATTTACGATTTTTACGAGGTATTGTGATCTCGTTGTTTCTATTTTAATTAAGGATTGGTATCTCTCGCATAGTTTGTGTTAATGTGTTTAGATCGATGTAAGTACAAAACACAGTTGATTTATATAATTGCTAGTACGACGATTTGTTGATGACTGTATTTTTAGATTATAATTTGCATATTTTTGATATTAAAATAATATATGAATATTCAAGAAAATTGTCATGTTTTTTATGAGGGAGTTTTTTTTAAGTCAAGATTGTTCTAGATCGTTTTGTATTCAGGTTGGTTTTTTGGCGGGAGTTGATATATTTGTCATGTTTATTGCGCATGATCTTAATGCTGACACGCGTAGTCAATAGTTTGGTTTCTGTTGACATTTGATTTGTAAGGGTTATAGTTTAGAGGTCAAATTTGACAATATTCTTAATTATTTATTAGTTTTATGTTTGATCGAGAGTCACAGGGGGTTTTTCTCTATGTGCGTGTCATTATCACACAGACTATTTCCTCCTAGCTATTGTTAATTTGCTCTAGCTCTCTTTACATTCGGTAAAGGGATTTTTTTCTTTTGTTTTTTTTTTAATAAATGTTAATTAGGAAAATTGTGAATTTTATTTAATGCTATATTGTTTTTCTTTACACGTATCTTGCTTGTTCGAGAGCAAGACCTGAGATAAGAAGATTCCAGCTTGGAGATTGAGCGACTGAGTTTATCCGGACATTCGTTGTGAACTGCACCCATAAGCTAAGGCACAGTTCACAGCAATATGTATTTCAGAGTTTGCTCAACAAATATAATATTTACATATATAATTTTACAAAGCCCAGTTATTTTAATAACACCTATAATGAGAGAACGATAAGGAAATTCATTTAATAGGGCATCATTTCACATTTTTCTAGCATATTGTTAACAATAAAATCTAAATCATACATTTTGTTTTCTTCTGTAGTCACATGATGAATGTTATTTTTCCATGCATCAGCAGCAAAAGAGCCATTTTTAACGAATATTGCTGGTAAATAGCATTGAAATACACAAATCGGCAGTACTGACTGTAGACAAATTTTTGACACAAGTTAGAAATCTTGATTTTGACTGTGTAAATTCGCCCTCCATTTTAACCAATCACAAATTGTTTATTATAACCCCTATCTTTCCCAACGCTCCTTTCTTAGAGTGAATAATGATATAGTTTAAGCTACGTTCGCGTTTTTTAATTGTTATATTCGTTTGCCATTTAGACAATAATTCAGTTGACAGTTCGTACTTAAGTGAACTAGTTTTATTCGGGCAGCATTTAAAAGAAAGTAGTTTTGCGTAAAAATTTTCGAATCATGATATTTTATGATTTCAAATGTGGTTTTAACATCGAAACAACGCATCGACTGATTTTATTTGGGTTTTAGGGACAAAGCACTATTCAAGAGTAGTGTTTACAGATGGTAAAGTTTTATTTGCAAAGCTAAACAGGTAAAAAAAGAGAATTTTGTAAAACCGCATAAGTACGAATATAGAAAATAAATTAAACAATACAACTAATTTTCTAAAATAAAATCGAGTTTTTGTAGCTTCTTTTGATGCAATTTGTATTCTATTTAAAAAAAAAGATGGATGGAAATAACGTTGGAATTTTTTGTTGGACAGACTAATATTTCAATTCCCATTTTCTTGATACATTATTACGAAAATTAATTAGTTTAACAGAATTTTTTTAATTTTTTCTCAATATTTGAACCTACTTTTGCACCGATGATTATTTATTCAATTTTCATTAAATTACCTACAACTTTAAATTGGGAATATTCCCAAACTAACACGCTCATTCATTATCTGCACCAAAAGCACTAATTTGCTTTCATCAGCAACCAAATGTTTTTCAGAATTTTATATAATTGGTGGTCTAAACCAAAAATTGATTTATATATTAATAATAAAATAAATTTGGAAAAAGATGCCGATTATTAAAAACCCTAAGTAATAAAACGAGTGGTCTAAATTACAAAGTAGGTAAATAAATAGATATGTAGATGTAAATAATTCTTAGAATTTAAAGAACGTTTATATTGCTAATAAAAGTATGTTATACCGTGGTTTAAACTTAAAAATGCATGTTAAATATTTTATAAAATTGAAATTTTTGAAATTCAAATATTACAAAAGGATAACGTTACTGCAGTTTCGACAATAAAACATGTCATTCTCAACCAAGTTAACTTCGTTTGAGAATGACAAAGATTTTGATTAACCATCACGAAGTAACGGTTTCCACAATTAACTCTTTTTATTGTTTAAGATAGTATCTTAAACAATAAAAAGAGTATATTGGTATCTTAAAGATACCAATATACACCTATAAGTAGTTAACATAATTAACGAACTCGATTTATTAGAAGCAATGCAAATTAATAAACAAAAATTTTCAAATAAATTATTAAATGACAAAACAGAGCTTAATTCCTCCCCTCTATTGAACTTATTTCCTATTTTTGATTGAAATATTTTGTTAGATATGTGTCACTTATAATTAGAGAACGAACGCAATTTCCATAAAACGCAATCGGCAATTGGAATTGTGTATAACGTCGCTCAGTACATCCCGGCGTAATTCAATGAAGTATTTGTTTGACTTACTCGGACACCTGGTCTCGCCGCGATAACAATGGACAAGCCAGCTATTGTATTCCAAGAATATAGTGCTGTTTAAAGTGTTTTCATGAGCGTAGATAGAAGGGGGGTTTTTATAATGTATGTATTTTATTTATTAGTTTATATTTCGTAAGATAAATAAAGTGCTGTGAGTAAGTTTCTTGTTTTCATAGTTTTAACTGTTAATTACATCGTAATTTTTGTGATAGATCCTGTTTAATATCGTTTGATTGAATCTATTTCTACCAATTATTTCGACGTAAGAGTGTGCATTGAATTTCGTTCAGTTTCAATAACTTGAAACGAGTTGGATTGACGGTCATACTGATTGTATGTCCATTGTCAGTGATTCCGAAATTTATTACAAAATCCGTAAAATATCGTCAAAAATTCGTCACTTAGGATCGCAAACACATCTGAACTCTGTAAAACTTTTATGGCGGCTAATATTCCATTAAATAAACTTAGCAACCCCACTTTAAAAATATTTCTTCAAAAATATACTGGTCGAAATGTTCCTGATGAATCAACTTACGCAAATATTATGTTTCTAGCTGCTATACGAGAACAGTAGAACGCATTAGAAGCCATCTTTTAAATCAATACATATGGATAAGCGCCGACGAAACGGTGGATATGTTAGGACGCTGTGTGGTAAATGTTGTAGCTGGTGTACTACATCTAACTATTCCTTATAACTCATATGTAATAGCAACAAGTGTTATAAATAGAGTTGATGCGGAAACAGTTGCTGAAACCATTAAGGAAAATATGCAAAAAATGCTTCATTCGGACGCCACGTACAAAGAAAAAATACTTTTATTTGTCAGTGATAGTGCTGCGTATATGTTAAAAACAGGCAGACTATTGAAGAAAACATATCCTAATATGCTGCATATTACTTGTGTAGCACATGCTCTCCACAGAATCTGTGCATATATCAGAGACACTTTTCCGGAAGTTGATAGACTTGTATCAGCTTCTAAAAAAGTTTTCAGAAAAGCACCATTGAGAGTAGCTCTTTTCAGGGAACAATTTCCATCTCTGTCACTGCCTCCCACTCCAGTAATAACTAGATGGGGAGCATGACTGGAAGCTACTAGTTATTATGCTGAGAATTTCGATAGTCTAAAACATTTCGTAACACTGCTAAAGGAGGATGGTAGAAGTATTGGTGAGTGTAAGGAGCTCACACAAATCCCAAATTTAAAAAATCAGTTGTACTTTCTTCACGAACATTTTGGAAAATTGCCAAAACTAATCACTTATTTTGAAAATCGAAATCTCAAATTAAATGACGGATTAACCACATTAGATGTGGCTGTTAATAATTTGAAAAGTATTCCAAGTGACTTCGGATGTGGCCTTCGGCAAAAGTTTGAAGTAATTCTTAATAGAAATCCAGATTTAATTACATTGCAGCAATTATGTATGGAGACAATTCCACAAAATCTAACAGCTAAATACGAAGAAATAAAAGAATATTTCCAGTATGCACCTTTAACCAGTTGGGATGTAGAAAGGACGTTTTCTATTTATAAGGATGTACTTAATTCAAAGAGAACAAAATTGACAGAAGAAAACCTTGAGAAACTATTGCTAGTCAATATTAATACTCCTTTACTCAACTTGAACGACAAAATGAACAAATAAAAATGTTCCAATTATAGAAATAAAAATAAAAACTTTAAAAATACAACTTTTCAACAAATACATATGTATTTCGTAATTTTATAGATCACCACCCGTTTGTTTTCCAATTATATAAATAAAATTAAAAACTTTATAAATACAACTTTTCAACAAATAAATATGTATTTCGTAATTGTATAGATCACCACCCGTTCGTTTTCCAATTATATAAATAAAATTAAATATTTTAGAAATACAGCCTTTCGCCAGTACTGCACTGGGTGGTAAGCGTGTCCGTTCTCTACTTATAATATAATTTATGTTATCTATATGTATCCCTTATACTAAAAGAGGCGGGTAAAAATATTTCGGTTTCCAATTTCTGAGAATACCAGTAAGTCATAAAATAAAAAATATTTACGTTTAAGTAAAATGTTTCATAGTACAGCTTGTTATATCTGAAGAAGCCGTTGTACGGTGAAACAGCTGTTATATAGTCATTATTAAATATTATTAAATAAAGTGTAAATCTAATACAACATTGTGTGTTTTTATCATTTGATATGGATTTACATCAAGTAAAGGCAGAATCGATTCAATAGTTAACATAAGTATAAGAGCAGTTGTAAACAAAATATATTTTATAATTCCACAATATAAACTTTCTCATAACTCATAGTCATAACTTCATAAGTCATAAGCCATGTTAGTTGCATTGTGTTTATCATTTAAGCTTTCGTACAATTCTATTCCCATATGGCATAATTTTGGCGTACTGGACTCATTATTCTTATACGAAATGAACTCCCTCATCCTTTAAGTTTGATCCAAACGTTTGACGTGTTGTATCTTGGTTATCAATAAACGGGAAATTAAAGAAACTATTCAACTTAGGCTACAGTAGTATTCTTGAAAGAAAAGTACGCAGAAAATTTGTGATACTTTTGTAAATATGGATATTCATCAGCTTAGAAAGACTTACATTTGAATTTCGGCTGTTGCTAATGTCGCTATGTGCATACTACATCGATATCGTTAATGGTCATGTTTCCTTTATTAATTACTTGCACTTGTTTCTATTTTCAAGACATACTATAGTAGGTACTTAGAATTTAACTTTGTCTATATTTGATATTTTCATAAATTATTCCATTTTTGTGCAATTTAACCATGACATGTGGCATATCACAAATTATATTAACTTATTAAAAATAACAACTTCCACAAGTAATAAGCAAATTTGTGGTACTATCCTAAAAACTGTTAGTTGGTTGTTCAAGTTGTTCTGAATTTAAAGAAGAAAACGATTTAGCTTTCTTATCATTTACCCCACTTTCTAGTTTTAATAATAAAAAAGCTATCCATAATTGGTCACGTTTCGTGGGATATCGTGTACAATTATCATAAATGATAAATTTTAAAACATTAAAATTCAATAAATATTGCTAGAACATTCTTATATATTATATATACAGAAATAGAACATTTAAACTTGGATTATTTATATCTCCTCACTTTCTTTGCTGTGTCGTAATCAACTATCTCATTCGTGTTGCATAAATATTAAGAGGATTGTGTGAAATAATTTCTCCACTTCATCACGTATCTACTTTCTTTGAATAACATATGTTCATTATCGCACAACCAGCACATTCAGCCGCATTGTCGTGCATATTAATTTCTAAGAGAGAGAATAAAGTTTTCTACGTAATTGTTAGTGTTATCTTTCATGAAACACCTTTGAGCCTAATTCGTAACTTTAATTAAGTAACAAATTTAAACACAAAATATCATAAGCAGAAGTAAATGCTGAAAATACGAGGTGTATTGTCCATGTGTACAGTTACAGATATGTATATTGCATGTCTGTTTCATTTGTAACAATCAATGCAACATCATGTAAAATGATGAACGCTTATAAAATATTTAAGGAAATTATCTATTCAAGAACAAAAGAAACTACTTTTTAATTAGAACAATTAGAGTGTAGATATTAAATTTCCATAAAAATATTTATTACTTACTTCCGTTAAATAAATATTATAGTATGTATATCAACATAGAAAAGACACTTCCTAATTATCTTAACGGCACTTGTAATTTATTCAAAATCAATTAGATTCTGTAAATACTTTTACATTTTCTTTTGTTTTAGATATGGAATACGCTACCAAAGTTTATTACAGTATAACCTCCTTATAATGGACACTGACGGGGAATCCTAAAATGTCCAATATATGGAGGTGTCCAAAATGTGGAGGTGAAAAAAAACGAAAAAAAATATTCATTCTCATATCAATTTAATCACACATAATAAGACGAAAGTCGAAAAAAAATTACAATACTTAATACACACACATACATACATATTTTATGCTAGATTTTACTTGAAATAATCATTAATTGTTGTTTGTCTTGCTTTTTTCATTTTATGTTTAAATATCTCAGATTCACATTCAAGAAGAGCTTGAGAAATATTGTTAGCAATGTTAAAACTGTTAGTGCTTAAGAAATAGTTCTCAAGATCTTTTAATTTTTGATGGGCTTCTGAAATATTTGATATACTAGTTACAAATTCCTCTTCAATCTCATTTTCCATTTCATCACTGATATCAGTAATTTCATCGATACAATCTATATTGGAAACATTAGGATTTTCAGTAAATAACTCATTATCAATTAATGCGTATGTGCTTAAATCTAAATTAGTGATGTTAAAATTGGGAAATAAAAATGCTAATGGTATATTATCTTCTATATCGCACTCTGCACTTAGATCACTGTCACTTTGATTGAATCCGAATTTTTGAAAACAGTTTCTTACGGTCACAGGCGAGAGTTTTTTCCAAGCAGCTGATATCCATAATAATGCAGTGACTACTGTAATGTTTTTTTCTACCATTTCTAGCGAATTTTCAGTATCCATTAACGCCAAAAGCCTTTTTACAAGCATGCTCCGGTAAATTACCTTAAAGTTTTGAATCACACCCTGGTCCATAGGTTGACAATGCGAGGTAGTATTTGGAGGCAGAAAAACCAATTTTACGTTTTCCAATGAAATCTTCGGATGAGAAGTGGCATTATCAAGAAACAAAATTACATGCCTTTTTTCTTTCTTCATCTTGTTATCAAAGTTCTTTAACCAAGCTGACATAATATCCAAAGTCATCCACGCTTTTTTGTTAGATATCCATCCTATCGGCAACTTATCCACATGAGCTCCTTTAAAACATCTAGGTTTCTTACTTTTACCGATGACTAACGGCCTTTCCTTATCCCCTCCATATTTGAACACAACAATATAGTTAGTCGTTCTTTTGCAGATTTTCCTCCGGCACATTTATCACTTCTTAACGCAAATGTTTTTGTCGGAAGGGCGCGGAAAAATAAACCGGTTTCATCAGCATTAAAAATATCTTTCGGAGAGTAATCTTTGCATATTGATTGCAACTTGACTTTCCAATCATCTACATTTTGCATGTTTACATAGGCAGATTCACCACACACACTTTTAAATGATATTTTATGTCTTTGACAAAATTTCTCCAACCAACCATTAGACGCTTTGAATTCGGTGAGTTGTAAACTTCGTGCTACTTCCAGCGCCTTTTATTTGAGTAGGGGTCCTGACATGGGAATATTTTTGTTTCGCACCTTACAGAACCAGTTGAACACTGCTCCGTCGATTGCTAAACTACTAGTTTTTGGAGACTTCCTTTTTTGAGCTAGGTTTCCATTTTTCTCGAAAAGTTCTTTTATTTCACTTTTGTTTTTCACTATATCACTAATTTGCGACTTTCCGACACCAAACTTTTCCGCGAGCTTTCGGACACTTAAGCTTTCCTGTTCACTAACCGCAATAATATCAATTTTATCTTGGATTGTTAACCGCTTTCTTTTATTAGAATCCATGTTGACACTATCAAAGGCTAGTTCAAACTGATTCAAAATACATATCACTCCACTTATCACCTGACGAGTAGGCCAGTGGTAAACCGTCGTTCCTTTGTATTATGGGAAAAACCCGAGTAGATATACTTCCACGTGTGCACTTTGTACATACATATGTATTATGGGAAAAACCCGAGTAGATATACTTCCACGTGTGCAGCAATAAAAGTACATACATACATACATAATTGCAAAATTTTATTCGGCGCCGCCCGTCTTGTCTGTCCTTAATTAAGAGATATATTTGCAGATGTTTTATTGCTTCGGTGAAATAAAGGGTGTCCGCGTCCGATTTATGGAGGGTCCAATATTAGGAGTGACTATTATTAAGAAAATCCATTATAAAATTTCGTACCACAAAAAATGTCCATTTTTTAGAGGTGTCCGATTGTCGGAGGTGTCCATAATTAGAGGTTTTACTGTATGTATATCAATATAGAAAAGACACTTCCTAATTATCTTAACGGCACTTGTAATTTATTCAAAATCAATTAGATTCTGTAAATACTTTTACATTTTCTTTTGTTTTAGATATGGAATACGCTACCAAAGTTTATTATTTATCATTAACATCTTATCTAATTGTAAAAGGTCTACAATGATTAGCTCTAGTATATTATGGCTACTAAATTACGATAAAGGCTATTTATAATTTGATTATAAATTTGAAATAAAAAAAAGGTCCAAAAAGGTTAAGTATATCAATACGTTATGCACGTATTGACACGTGTTTCTGCCATCTAGGCGTCGTCAGTCAAGCTAGTGAAGCAATGTAATACAAATGATACAAATCTTTATGAATAGATTTGTATCTGTATATACATTCTACTGAAATCGCCTAACAAGATAAAGCAAATTTAATCCTATAAGGTGGCACTTATTTCATAAGTGACATCTGACGGACGAAAGAGACTATGCTGAAAACGGCGACCTTTCGCTTGAATAGCTAAGCTATTACATAAGCGAAAAAATACGTATAGGTGTAGTCCATTAACACGAGCCAAATGGCTGTAAATATACAATCGGCATAGTCTCTTTCGTCCGTCAGATGTCACTTATTAAATAAGTGCCACCTTATAGGATGAAATTTGCTTTATCTTGTTACGCGATTTCAGTAGAATGTATACAGACTGTCCCGTAAAAAACGCCAACATTCATAATTCCGTTATTTATTGTCCGGTTTTATTTAAACAAAAAGTAAATTTAATAGCAGCAAAAACACTATAAGATAGTGTTTTATTTGTTTTCAATTGTTTTCATTAATGTCAAACGACAGTCAAGTTTTTTATTTTAAATTGCAACATATATATTTTTGGCTATATTCGGATTGTATTTTTTCTTCTGAATTCAACGATGTATAACATGTTTATTTTTGATAAACGTTTATTGCAAAAAAAAAAAAACCTTATAAATTTCATCTTTGTCTTCCATTATTTATAAATATTCGAATGTGTCATGAAACATTTGAAATTTAAGTATTATAAATATTATTATAAGAAACAAAACACTTTACAATAAATGTTGAAATTGCCCGCCACCTTGTTTAACACATATCGCACATCTAATAATAATAAAAAGTAAAAAAAAAACTTTATAAATTTAATCTTTCATTATAGTAGACTTGGCCCAGTCCACTAGCATTATGTCAATGTGCCTTAAGTGTCAGTTTGACTTTATTAAGTTTTCTGTATTATCCTGTTTGAACGTTTTGCCGCAACAAAAAGCGTATTTTCGTTAAAAATGAATAACAATGAATTAACGAACATGTTACAAGTGTTCTTTGAATGTAATAAAAATCGCCTTCAAGCAGTTCGTCGGTACAGTGCTCGTTTTCCGGACAGAGAAGTTCCAGGTTCGAAAATATTTCAGAGAATTGAAAAGAATTTAAGAAATTATGGATCATTTACCAAACCAAAAACACAAAAACGGAAATTCTCCGAAGATAAGAAATTAGATGTTCTTCTTGCAGTACAGCAAAATTCACGAACTTCGATTCGCGAAATTGCACATAATATTGGGGTATCAAAAACTACAGTTCATGGTATTTTAAGAAAACACAATCTTAAACCGTACATAGCTCGAAAAGTTCATGCATTAGAACAAAATGATCCTGGCCGAAGAATTCAGTTTTGTCGTTTTTATTTAAATGCATTAGAACAAGACCCGAATTTTTACAGAAGGATAATTTGGTCTGATGAATGCACTTTTAGCAACAACGGTATTTTTAATAGAAACATACATCGACAGTGGAGTGCAGACAATCCGATATTTGTAATTGAAAATAATTTTCAAAGACGTTTCAACTTAAATGTTTGGTGTGGCATTTTAGGTGATCAATTAATTGGGCCATTATTCATAGATGGTTGCTTAAATCAAGAAAAATACTACACTTTATTACACGAAAATCTCCAAAACTTTTTAGATGAATTACCTTTGGCAAATTTAAATAGAATATTTTTTCAACAAGATGGGGCTCCCGCGCACAACGCCAGAGTAAATACTGATTTGTTGAACACCCAATTTGGAAATAGGTGGATAGGAACATCCGGTCCTATCGAGTGGCCTGCGCGTTCACCGGATCTTACGCCCCTCGATTTTTTGTTGTGGGCTTATCTACAAGATCGAGTTTATTTAACAACTCCAGAAAATGTTGACATTTTAAGACAAAGAATTATTAACACTTGTCAAGAAGTACCTGCCGCTTGTCTTTTAAATGCGACCTTTGGAGTAATTAGGAGATGTGCGATATGTGTTGAACAAGGTGGCGGGCAATTTCAACATTTATTGTAAAGTGTTTTGTTTCTTATAATAATATTTATAATACTTACATTTCCAATGTTTCATGACACATTCGAATATTTATAAATAATGGAAGACAAAGATGAAATTTATAGTTTTTTTTTTTGCAATAAACGTTTATCAAAAATAAACATGTTATACATCGTTGAATTCAGAAAAAAAGAACCATTCCGAATATAGCCAAAAATATATGTGTTGCCATTTAAAATAAAAAACTTGACTGTCGTTTGACATTAATGAAAACAATTGAAAACAAATAAAACACTGCTATCTTATAGTGTTTTTGATGCTATTAGATTTACTTTTTGTTTAAATAAAACCGGACAATAAATAACGGAATTATGAATGTTGGCGTTTTTTACGGGACAGTCTGTATACAGATACAAATCTATTCATAAAGTTTTGTATCATTTGTATTACATTGCTTCACTAGCTTGACTGACGACGCCTAGATGGCAGAAACACGTGTCTTAAGCAGAAGTAAATGCTGAAAATACGAGGTGTATTGTCCATGTGTACAGTTACAGATACATATGTATATTGCATGTCTGTTTCATTTGTAAAAAAAAGGTCGTTTAAAAAGTAAATACAACCATCAATCTCTATGCACCGCCCATGACTTATTTGCAATTGCGTAACTGGATTTTTTTACATTTAATCAAATAAAGTCTATAGGTTATACGTAGAAAGTTTTGCATAAGTTTCGTATTATAATGCGTTTTCATATACTTGCTTGCACTTCATACCATTTGTTAACAATGTACAACAGATAGCGATAATGAAATGTCTACTAGAAGAGATGCGTGATAATACTTTTTTTCTGTAAAATTAAAGTTACTCTTCTTTCCTACATTTCATTTGTTTTTTTGTTTTAATGTGGATAGTTCTTCTTAGTATACACTTGTTCATTAGTTGAAACTGTTTATCAAAGCATGCCAAGAAGATTTTGTAGAACTTGGACAACCTTTTTAGTTATTAAAAAATTGGATATGTATTTTGAAATGTATTTATTAAAATCCATGTTAGGTTTTTATAAAATGGATTTGTGTTTTATTCTTTAGCAGAAATTATTTACTTTCATGATATTAAGTCTCGATTGAAGAAAATTACAACTGTCTGTGCATATTAAGTTACTTTTGTACAAATATATCTTTAAACCAGTCTCTGGACATATGATATCCAGTTCTTGGGTTGTGCAGACAAAAGCAACACAGACAAGATGATATTGATCCTCCATGGTACTATCGGATTGATCAACAGTCAGAGAAGTTTGCGGAAAAGGATTAGTTAGTGCAGTGTAAAGTGCAAAGCAGAGCGTAATTATTCTGGGTGTAATGCAATTCTGTCTCCATGCTAAGGAGTTTGTGATATGCCAAAATCATGTAAATAAATATTGGTGATCAGTTAATGTGATGAACATTAATGTTTTATGAATAATTATTAACAAACCATTAATACGATTTCTGTAGAATAAAACAGTCTCTAATCAGACCAGTTGTTAGACGGTAATGAAATCAATTGCAATGTCATTATATGATAGCGATCGTCTTCACAAATACTTTTGACAGGTTTTTAATTCAGTACTGATATTCGAATATATTTTTTAAATAAGTAAAATTATATCGAGGGTGCACAAAAGTTTCAATTAATTTTTTACGGTCGCGGTGCCCTAAACAACGCGTATATTTATTATTTTTTCCAATAAAAACAGAATTATTTAAGTGCAAATCATCGCATACCATTTCGGGGATAGTCCGAGAATTTACGTTTTATCACATCCATATAAATTATAAAAGCGTGACAAAGGAAGCGTTGAGTTACTTCGGTCTGCAACAGCTACACACCTAGTATGTACAGGTTTGATAACGATAGGTAAGCAAGAAAGCACGTCTGGAGAACATGAATTCGTTGGTACGACTAGGTCACAATAGACACAGTCGGGTCATGGTCAAGTCAGTGAAAATGCCTTCTTCTATTGCGCAGTGCCGCGCCGTTCTGTACAGAGCATGCGGATGAAGCAGGAATCCAATTTTAGAATGACATCGCTGTAGAGGTATTCATCTGCAGGCAGAAAGTTGTTCGCGGTAGAATTCGCGTCGGCAGGTTTATTTTTTCTTGGTGTGAATGGCCAAATGTGAAAAGAAAGTTTTATTTACCTACAGTATATTTTGGCACACCTATTATTTGTTACGATATAGAAAATATAAATTAAATGTAAAATGGATTTTTAATTATCATGAACAGTTAATATCCTTTCGGTATATGAAATATATACGAGGGACAGTCGAAGAATTGCGGGAAAAGCTTGTTACGCTTAGCGTATAGAAGTTTAATTCACTTATTTAAATACATATATTTCGTCTTTAAATATATCATTAAATTATATTTAACTAAGACATTTTTTTTTACATTTGTACAAACTTTCATTTTCGTTGCAAAGAGAAAGTATTTCTTTTGTCATCTTCTTGACCGAGACCCTTCTTTCTACCTGACTCTGAGAACCCTAACGTTAATGTCGAATTTCTTCTAGATAAATTCCATATTTTAAATTGTTTTAATTTAATATTATTTACATCTTCTTTTATGTGTCGTATTTGATATCGTTAGGAAGCTTATGTCACAGGGGTTATTTTAATAATAATTATGACATTGACAGACGACGTCTTCAGGTCGCGCTTTTAATTAACTATAATTCAAGATATCGATCCCTCCCTCTACTTAGGCCATAAACAGCCCTTTTCAAAACTTTACTTTTTTCCGATACGAACAACGATCACCTCCTTCTCGTTCGAACGTTCGAAAGTGCAACACCACCGCCGCACTGCCCAAGTACCGGTGGCATGGCCACGTGCATCTCTTCCGCTTCTAAGGTAATTCTGTATTGTTCGATATATATATTATTCTTTTAAGCGAATTCATATTAATTTTAACTAATTAATTTCTTATCCCACCGGCCAACATCGCTCTGCATATACTTGATCAAGGTATATCTTCGAAGGCCACGTGACCATCATCGCCAACTCTAAGGTAACTCTGGATTGTTCTATACAGAGGTTATTTTATACATATTAATTAACCCTTAATTTACTACTCCATTTAACGTCCGTTTCAGAGTATTTTTTTGTGTTAATTTTAATCTACTTATTCACCGTCCGCGTGTATATAGTACTTTGTTTTATTACTGTTTCACCTTTCCATTTCAGATATTTTTTATTAATTTCTCGATTACTAATTAATCGCCCCTTGTGTATATATTACTAATTTAATGACTTTTACATACATCAACTTTTTTGATTTAAATATACGAATTTCAAATCCTTATTATGTAAATATAAATATACCAATTTAAGGACGCCGCTGTGTTTTATTTTATGTATTAAGTTGTTGTATATTTATTTTAATTAACCACCATCACGCACGTCCTGGACCTTTGATGAGACTTCACCAACACCACAAATTATTGTATTACAAAATAACTAAAATATAATTTTATTATTTATCTTAGAATAATTTCATTATTATTACCCCTTTGGCAACCCGCTATTTGTAATAAGCTGTGAAGAAAACATTGAATACGCAAACAAACGGCTTTATTGTTCTTCGAAATATTCACCCTTAAATTCTATGCACTTTTTTATTCGTTCAAACCAGACATTGAAACATTTACGCCATTCTGAAGTTGGCGTTCTTAAAATATGTGACTTGAATACAGGCTTGCATCACTTAATTCTATGCCTTTACTTCGCAAACAATCGACAGTTGTGCGAGAGGTATGGGGAATATCATTATCACGATGAACGATGATTGTACGTTTAGGGTAGCTATTTCCGGTTCATAAGAATATATCCACGATTCGTCCCCTGTAATGATGTCATAGACATGTTTAAAAGATCCGTAAGTTTTTTTCAGCATTGCTTGGGGCCATTTTGCGCGATCGCCTTTTCGAGTCGTGGAAAAATTATGCGATATCCAACGAGAACAAAGTGTCCTCACGGCTAAATGGGTATGTAAAATTGAATGTATCGAGGTCCTAGAAATGTGTAAGCATGCCTGAATCTCATCATACGTTACATGACGATCTTCCTCAATCATTCGACGTAGAATATCGATATTTTCCGCAAAAAGAGATTTTGCAAGACGCCCTTACCTTGTTTGATTCTGAAGCCAAGTTCGACCACACTTGAATTCTTGAAACCAGCGATATACCATTGTCTTTGATGTCTCTTCATCGCCGAATGCAGAAACCACTACAAAATCATAATAAATCATAGCGCGAATTTTCACGAGTCCATTTTCAACACGATTAGCAAACTTTAAAATTGCACTCTGCGCAAACTGACTAATATTTTTGACACATTGCAGTATACCAGTGCGCGTAAACATAATTTACCAAACTAAATAGCGTTGCCAGATTCCCGAAATTTCTCGACTGTTCCTCGTATAAACACAGAGAAATGTTGGAAAATATTTCAAAGAGAAATTCTCCAAACAGAGTTTAATTAAAAATAAGGAACTTTATAATATGTAAAGCTATTTCAAATTGATGATAAATACATATAAAACTAATACAATACTAACAAAGAGATAACATTGAAATATGTAAAAATTATATTAATAACAATATATTGATAAGACAGTTGTTAATAAGAAGCGAATGCGTTTATTATTGCGCAATATACCTAATATGTATACCTATGTACGTAATTTTGTAGGCCATTATCATATACATCATATTACTAGTACTACTTTAGGAGAATGTACCATCTTTCGATCAATAAAAATAAGTAAATAAATTTATTTGAAGAGAATATCATCATCTATCATATATTTTTATAGAAGAAAAATGAAATGTATATATTTACGAGTATATTTGAATCAATACTCTATAGTGCTTGGCATTCAGTCACTACGAAAAAGCCTTCGACTTCATTGAATAGTAGGCATTGTAGGCAATTACCACCAAAGAAGTAGAAGGTGAACGCAATGACTACTGATATATGGAGGTATTAAAGATCATCTACGACAAAGTCAAATCAAAAATAAAACTATATAAATATACTAATGCAATACCAATCAGTAGGGCTGGGCGATACCGGCGTTTTCGGTATCGGGTACCGATACCAATCGAGGTATCGATACTTAGCGATGTATCGGGTCTGTGCACGGTATCGATTCTGAGTACTGGAATCGGTAAAGTATCGATACCTTGGAATCGATACCTTGGAATCGATACCTTGGAATCGATACTTTGGAATCGATACCTTAATTCGATACCTAGAAATCAATATTCATAACCCGTTTTCTAGGTGTCGATTGTTTGATATCGGTTTCAAGAGATATAAAATTAATTTATCGATTCTACCATAACTACGGTATGAAATTTGCAATATTGTGATATTTTGTTTTTTAATAATTATAGATATGTCATAATAAGGATATTTGATGCGCATAATAATAACATTCTTTTAAAATATATAATGCATACATACTTAAAAAGTTATTGCATCCTTTATGTACATTTAAAAAAAAATGTACAAAGGTAAGCTACCCGATATATCGCTACCCGATACATCGATAGGTATCGATGCTTTGGAATCGATACCTCGCTACCCGATACATCGCTACCCGATACATCGATACTTAGCGAGTACTGGAATCGGTAAAGTATCGATAGCTATCGATGCTTTGGAATCGATACCTTGGAATCGATACCTTGGAATCGATACCTTGGAATCGATACCTTGGAATCGATACCTTGAATCGATACCTTGATTCGATACCTAGGAATCAGTATTCATAACTAGAGCTGGGGATGTTTGCGGTGTGCCAGGATAGTATTCAGTTAAACGCACGAATATAATGACCTTGTTTCGATCGGTGATGCATGCGTGATTTTATTGCTTTACATGCATTCGCTATTTATATCACTTAGGTATGTCAGTTATGTGTACTGTATATAAATAACACACTTACCTTATTTACGATTATTATAGCATAGCGCCAAGTGGATAAGACTTGCAGTAAGTTTGTAGCATTAGATACGTTTCCATATTTGTAGCGGTGAGCGATGTACGCCGTGATGAATAAATTTTTTTATATTTTGAGAAAGACCGCCCGACATCTACGGATGTAACACACGCACAATTAAAATAATCTTTATAGATAGAAACCGAATCTACACTTGCACCATTACTAATTTGTTTTAATCTGGTAAAATCAAAATCATTGTTTATCACACTCTCGAACTTTTCTATTACATTAACATTTTTGTTGTCATTTACTGCGCATAGCTGGGCGTGTACATCGTCCAGTATTTGCAGTGACTCCGCTAACGATAATGCAGTATTTTGAAATTTCTCGATTGCGTTAAACAATCCTATATGATTGTTATAAATAGTTTGTAAATCTGCATCAAGGGAAGGGTTTTGAAAGAGTCTCTGGCTTTCCTTAATGGCTACAGCTTCGGCAGGATTGAATTGTAGAACCACAGATTTTATTTGTTGGAAATACTTGGCATAATAAAATGCCGCCTTTAACCAACTTCCCCAACGTGTAAGGATTGGCTCTGGTGGTTCGAGAATACCAGGGCACCGACTGTGAAACTCTCGAATTCGTTTGGGAGATTTTAGAAACACTTTTTTTGTGGTTGCTATTAATGCATCCACCTCTGGATAACATTGCCGAATAGTTTGTGCCACAAGGTGTAAAACATTAACTTTACATGTCACATGCAAAAGTCTCTCACAATCTGCTTTAAGAGAACGGCCTACAGAACGCATTGTCGCAGCACCATCGCTCATAAACATCAGGAGTTGATTAGTTGAAACTTGAAATTTTTGTAGCGTATCGAGCACTACCTTCGTAATTACTTCGCTAGTGCACTTTTCCAATCTTTTGCTGGCTAATAAAATGGGAAATGTTGATTTGACAGGATCTAGTACACGCACTATAATATTCACAATAGAATGTTTTTTCGATCTGTCGTTTTGTCGACACATACCCATAACTGTTTATCATTTACTACTGCTTTCATTCTGTTTTCAATGTCCTCACGCACAATTGGTAAATAGGTGAGTAACGTTCTCCGTGACGGTAGCTTTATGTTGGAATTGTATTTATTCCAAAAGTCGTGAAAGGCTTTTTTATCTAGCAGGTGAACTGGCACATCGCAGACGAGTAGCATTGTCAATAAATCGAAAATGAATTGCGTTTTAGACAGCACATTATTTTTTTTTGTCTTTGTGGTGTACACTTTCAACATGTCTTTTACAGTCGTATTTGTCCCAGCAAAGTAACTGTTTATCGCATAATTTACAAACCACTTTTGCTCCATTATAATACAAATCGGGAAAGTCTCGGATAAATTTCTTCACGTCGTTATACAATGGGCGCTTTCTTGGCTTGGGCACGTCCATCATACTTATTAAATAGAGCTCAAGACAACACACGATCACGTTGCCAGTTCACGACTAACTAAAGTGTTTCGCTGCATCGTGTTTATACGCTGGTGGGGATGCACTACATACGGTCCTGCCGTACCGCAAACATCCTCAGCTCTAGTTATTACTCATTGCACCCTATTTAGGAAGCACAACAGTTGTTATTAGTATAAGAATATTCCTATGCATACAAGCTTTAAAGTAAGAAGCACGGTGTTTAAAATTATTCTTGTAATATTTTTACTTATTACATTATTTCGGGATTCTAATTAAGTATATAAAATAATGAGTATTAAAGTTATTGAATTTCCAATTTTACATATTCCGAAAAACGTTTTGTTGAAGAAGTAAACAACGATTCTATTTGTCCACAGCAATTGACTAGTCTTTTTATCGATACCATCGTACCAATTAACTGCCAATGTTGTATTTTGGTTAAAAGTAATGGTGAGTGTACACCACCAAAGCACCCGTTCTCTCCACTCTCATTAGTGGCTTCAGTGTTACTCTTTGGCGTTACAGTATACAAGACATATTTTTGACAAGTAATGTTATGTAAAGTTATGAACATATAATTCGCTTATTGTAAATAAATTAGCTTGCATAACTATATTATTCATAGGAATATTAATTTAAACAGAAGGTAGTATGTTATGGATATTTGTATTGTACTTTTATTATTGCCAAAACAAATTGATGTTTAAAATAAAGATTTTTGAAAAAAAATGTTTGTGTACTTTATATGTACCTGTTATATATTACTTTATTGCATTATGTATTGCAACTTTTAACAAAGTAAATAACTTAATATTATGTTATCTAAACATATGGACAATATTATTTTTAATTAAAATTCTCAAATTACAATTAACTAGTTTAATTGTAAATAAGTAGCTTTACTGACAGTACATGCTATATAAAAAAATATGTATAACACTGTAATTAATTTAGTGTGAAATTTCATACAAACTGGTTAAAATGATAGTAATTCTTCTAATCATTTTTCCAGTTTGTATTAAATTTTCTGCTAAATTAGTTACGTGTTATACAAGTTTAATATTTTAATTTACATAGTATTTATTTAAATTTAGCGCCTAAATGTCGATAGTGCCGCCTCTCAGTGAGGCCTCATCACAATGTGACAAGGATATAACTATCTCTGTCTATAGTTTCGGATACTTTTTTTCCATGTAGTTGCCGGTGTGTTCTAGTCTGTGATGTGATACTCAATATTTTATAATTTATAAATAATAACGGCGCACACTATACTATACTTTGTAACAATATCACTTTATTTGATGACATTGTATGTCGAAACTGTAATTGCTTGTTAAGGTTAATAAAGCGATATTGTTACAAAGTACATATTATGTTTTATTATTTTTGGACTAAGAGTTAGACCAACTGCATACTGACCTAACAATTTAAAGGAAGTTTAGGTGTTGAGATGGATAAAAGCAGAATGCCATAGAAATAACTAGAAAGAGAGACTCGTGTTGAATACTGAGTATTCCAAGATTGGAAAAAATGATTAATCTGACACAACAAAGTCTGATAAGGGGTCATAAAATGTTATGAAGTAGTGAATTATACAAAATACCTTGTATTGCTAACAGATTTGTGTTAAACTTAAAATGTAGATACAGAAAACTAATGAAATATCAGAATGAAATGACAAAATCAATAATAATGACTAGAGAACGGACACGCTTACCACCCAGTGCAGTATGGGCGAAAGGCTGTATTTCTAAAATATTTAATTTTATTTATATAATTGGAAAACGAACGGGTGGTGATCTATAAAATTACGAAATACATATTTATTTGTTGAAAAGTTGTATTTATAAAGTTTTTAATTTTATTTATATAATTGGAAAACAAAACGGGTGGTGATCTATAAAATTACGAAATACATATGTATTTGTTGAAAAGTTGTATTTTTAAAGTTTTTAATTTTATTTCTATAATTGGAACATTTTTATTTGTTCATTTTGTCGTTCAAGTTGAGTAAAGGAGTATTAATATTGACTAGCAATAGTTTCTCAAGGTTTTCTTCTGTCAATTTTGTTCTCTTTGAATTAAGTACATCCTTATAAATAGAAAACGTCCTTTCTACATCGCAACTGGTTATAGGTGCATACTGGAAATATTCTTTTATTTCTTCATATTTAGCTGTTAGATTTTGTGGAATTGTCTCCATACATAATTGCTGCAATGTAATTAAATCTGGATTTCTATTAAGAATTGCTTCAAACTTTTGCCGAGGGCCACATCCGAAGTCACTTGGAATACTTTTCAAATTATTAACAGCCACATCTAATGTGGTTAATCCGTCATTTAATTTGAGATTTCGATTTTCAAAATAAGTGATTAGTTTTGACAATTTTCCAAAGTGTTCGTGAAGAAAGTACAACTGATTTTTTAAATTTGGGATTTGTGTGAGCTCCTTGCACTCACCAATACTTCTAGCATCCTCCTTTAGCAGTGTTACGAAATGTTTTAGACTATCGAAATTCTCAGCATAATAACTAGTAGCTTCCAGACATGTTAACCATCTAGTTATTACTGGAGTGGGAGGCAGTGACAGAGATGGAAATTTTTCCCTGAAAAGAGCTACTCTCAATGGTGCTTTTCTGAAAATTTTTTAAAAGCGGATACAAGTCTATCAACTTCTGGAAAGGTGCTCTGATATATTCACAGATTCTGCGGACAACATGTGCTACACAAGTAATATGCAGCAAATTAGGATATGTTTCCTTTAATATATATGCAGCTCTGTCACTGACAAATAAAAGTATTTTTTCTTTGTACGTGGCGTCCGAATGAAGCATTTTTTGCATGTTCTCCTTAATGGTTTCAGCAACTGTTTCCGCATCAACTCTATTTATAACACTTGTTGCTATTACATATGAGTTATAGGGAATAGTTGGATGTAGTACACCAGCTACAACATTTACCACACAGCGTCCTAACATATCCACCGTTTCGTCGGCGCTTATCCATATGTATTGATTTAAAAGATGGCTTCTAATGCGTTCTACTGTTCTCGTATAGCACATAGAAACATAATATTTGCGTAAAGTTGATTCATCAGGAACATTTCGACCAGTATATTTTTTCAGAAATATTTTTAAAGTGGGATTGCTAAGTTTATTTAATGGAATATTAGCCGCCATAAAAGTTTTACAGAGTTCAGATGTGTTTGCGATCCTAAGTGACGAATTTTTGACGATATTTTACGGATTTTGTAATAAATTTCGGAATCACTGCCAATGGACATACAATCAGTATGACCGTCAATCCAACTCGCCATTGTTTTACAATGCCGTTCTCGACATTCTTCCATATCATGTCTGAAAAAGTAACTTAAACAATGCTCTAGATCTAAATAAATGAAAACTAAAAATGTGTGCGTAAGTTATTGAAACTGAACGAAATTCAATGCACACTTACGTCGAAATAAATGGTAGAAATAGATTCAATCAAACGATATTAAACAGGATCTATCACAAAAATTACGATGTAATTAACAGTTAAAACTATGAAAACAAGAAACTTACTCACAGCACTTTATTTATCTTACGAAATATAAACTAATAAATAAAATACATTATAAAAACCCCGCTTCTATCTACGCTCATGAAAACAGTTTAAAAAACACTATATTCTCCTAATACAATAGCCGGCTTGTCCATTGTTATCGCGGCGAGACCAGGTGTCCGAGTAAGTCAAACAAATACTTCATCATTGAATTACGCCGGGATGTACTGAGCGACGTTATACACAATTCCAATTGCCGATTGCGTGTTATGGAAATTGCATCCGTTCTCTAAAATGACTGTTAAAACAATCTAAAAGGTATAGATATAATAAATATGTCTTGTGACAACTATTATTAAATGAGCAATTTATGTATGCAATACTGCTGTATATTGTATGTTAAATCAAAACAAGAATTTTGTTTAATACAAATTTTTACATATATATTTATACAACATAAAATATTTATATTAAAAGACCATAATAGTTCGTGCTGACGTCCACGCAGCTAAGTATTCAACATTCATGTAACGTAAATAAACTCAAGTAGCATAAGAGATATGTGTAGTGTAGGTGTGATCTATTTAGAATCAGAGGGCTAACTAACACACATGAGGTTATCTGCAACGTCTCAAAAGTATATCACAAACAAGTAGAGCTTAAGCATCTCTAGAATTAATATACCGAATACATGATTGAGATCTACTTTTATTAAAAGCATTCCTGATAATTTCGCCATATATTCCCGTCCATTCGAAAACACATGAACGCATTTTTTACGGATTCATTAATTAAAAATTTTAAAGTGAAGCTTAACTATGCAAATATAAATAATGAAAAAAAATGAATTTCTACCAGTTGATCACCTTACGAAATAAAGACATCACAAAATATTCACATGATTTTCAAGAGAAAACTAGAAACTCCTACTTACATATTTGTATAAAGAAATGTTTTTGACAAGTTTGTTGAAAGTAAACAAGTGCAACTTTCTTTCAGAATATATTTGGTGTTGTTATGGTATACATCAAGTATTTTGTTCGTGGTCACATCTTTAACATGAATTACACCAAAGAAAACGCATTATAATTATCCCCTATTCGTTACACAAACTGGCGTTTTCTAGACTTAAAATCAGTTGCGTTTAGAAACTCCATAGTTAATGGAAAATATATCAATCGATTCTATGTTATAATAATTAAAGGTCCGAAAATGTAATTTACAGTTTTACAGTAAGGCGTCTGCATCTATTAAACTAAATAATGAGAAGAGGAGTGATAAAATATAGAACTTTAAGTGTAATAATAAGCTATTAAAGTTCTATATTTTATCACTCAAGTGTAATAAGCTATTATGATAAACATTGCATATTTAGTGATGAATATTATTTTCAGTTTTAGTGTAATACGACAGTAATATTAATAGAAGTTCAAAGACGATTACTGAACCGAAATGTAAACATAAATATAATTATAATACACCAAAAAAGTTGGTATAAATTAGCAAATACAGTGGAATCCACCTATAATGAACTCGCTTATAATGGAAACCCTGCTATAATGTACACTTTTTTAAAGTCCCGGCACAAACACGTGTAAAATCCTCGATTGAAATGAACTCGCTTATAATAGACTTTCGCTTATAATGAACCTAAATTGAACCTCCATTACAAGCAGAGCGATTGGGTACTTTCCCGAATTATATGACGCAATCGAACAGAAGCTGAGACGCGCGAACTGATGTCGCTCTTGCAGTGTATGTTAGGGGATTGACAAGTGTGCCTCGCTGCAAAGATTTGGTCGTGAAAATGTCTGAAAAAGGTAAAAAACGTGCCTTTACAATGCATGAAAAGTTTACGATAATATGTAAGTGAAATTGAGAAAGGAATGACCCAAGCAGATATTTGTACGACCATGAAGCTGAAGAAATCTACTGTTCCGAACATATGGAAGAACCGCGACAAAATAAAAAATTGTAATTGGAAAATCAATGATAAAAAGAAGAAAATGCGGTCTTCTACACACCCGCAAGTAGATGACTTGTTATTTCAATGGTTCTTGCAAACAAGAGCGAATAATTTTCCTGTAAGTGGCCCAATGCTACAAATGATAGCTGAGGAATTCGGAAGAATGATTCAAGATGATTTTAAATGCAGTTCAGGGTGGCTGAATAGATTTAAAAAAAGACACAATATTGTTTTTGGAAAAGTTTGTGGTGAGTCAGCTTCAGTGGACAGAAATGTAACTGATAATTGGATTTCTAAAGTTTGGCCTGCTATAAGTAAAGATTACTCCTTGGATGACGTTTTTAATGCTGATGAAACAGGGATTTTCTACGGAATGATGCCAGATAAGACCTATAAAATAAAAGGGGAAACCTGTGCAGGGGGTAAAATGTCAAAAGAAAGGATAACAGCGATGGTTTGTGCTAATGCTTCCGGTACTGAAAAACGAAAACTATTTATTATTGGTAAGTGTATAGGTCTTTTTACAATAATGTAACCTGTACCTACTTCATACCTGTCTGTTCTCTTTTAGGAAAGTTTCTAAACCCTAGATGTTTTAAAAATGTAAAAACATTACCTGTAGATTATTGTGCTAATAAAAAAGCATGGATGACTTCACAAATCTTTATTGATTATTTGAAGAAATGGGACAGAGAGCTTGCACAACAAAGACGTAAAATATTATTGCTGGTTGATAACTGTCCTGCTCATCCAAATGTTGAACTTCATAACATTAAGCTACATTTCTTTCCATCTAATGCTACGTTAGTGTTGCAACCTTTATAGAAAAGTTTATAGAAAACAAATGTTGACGCAAATTATGGCACTTCAGGAAAAAGGTGTTACAAGAGCTGTAACTCTTTTAGATGCTGTGAATTTGTTAAGCGTTGCATGGGAAAGTGTTTCTTCAGAAACAATTAGGAACTGCTATCGTCATGCTGGTCTAGTAAATTATAATCCTGAAGCAATGGATTTCGATGCAGAAGATGATATACCCTTGAGTGAACTGGTCAACATCAGTAACTTAATGGTTCTAAGCAAGTTTGACGAATATGTGAGCATTGATGAAAATTTAGACGTTACGGAACAATTATCGGATGTTGATTTAGTTCAGCAAGCAATGGAGGAACCACAGGAGGAAGAACACATGGAAGATGATGAAGGACTAGAAGGGGAGGAAACTGCGATAACAACTGAAGACGCAATAACTTCTATTAGAAAATTGCAGCGTTATTTTGAGCAAAAAGAGAATAACACTGACACTATATCAATACTAAATAAAGTTGAACTTATTCTAAATAAAGATTATCTGGACAAACCGTGGATTCAAACAAAACTGACCAACTTTTTTCAAAACATGTAATGTTAAATATGTACACAAACATGTGTGTTACGAACATAGATACCTACTACTATGCATGTAACATACATATATTACAATAAGTTTTTTGTTTGTATTTTCGTCCTCATGTATTATATACAAATTATGTAGGTCAGAGTTATCTTATATAGAGATATGTATATCCTATATAATTATCTTTTTAAAAAAAAAACGTGGAAATACATAAATTTTATTATGTAGTAATTAATCTGATGAGATGAACACTCGCCTATAATGGACTGTTTTGCTTAGTCCCTTGAAATCCATTATAAGCGGATTCTACTGTACATAGAAAATAGCGACTAGGGCACAAGCAAATTTATACCGTAATTAGGACGTCGCCTTCGATACTAAATTTTTATTTCGTACATTTATCCTTCGGCGAAAATAATCGTGGCAAACCGATGATTGAAATGTATGAAACATCTCTCGAGAGCTTATATATGGCTACGTTTGTGTAAACGATATGCACCTGTACTTTAGCTATAAATCTAAATACGTAAAGAATAGTGAAAACTTATAAAGACTACTGTCCACTACTTGCTAACCAATATTTAGCGAATAACGAATATATCTTCTTAAAAATAGGCTAAGAATAAGGCATGATTCCATCATTAGATCTTTAGTTTAGTTTAGAATTTTAAAATATGTTAGTAAAAACGCTACTAGGAGATTCAAAGTATGAATGATGACTGATGACTAAACCTGGACAAACGAAAGAATATACGACACGACATTATTGTATCTAACTTGTGTACATGTAATAATTTGGATAAATGTTTTTTCTCACAAATGTAATTCCGTAAAATCTGCCTAACTGTGTTGTCATCCGACTCGTAATCTAGGGCACGGTAGAATTATTCAGATCAAATGTCCGAATATTCATATATTACAACACAATAGAAGCATTCAATGTAAAAGCGGTACTTTACAGAAATTTTGTTTATGTGGAAAAAATATATACTTGTTTGGATTGTTACATGTACAGCATGTAACATACATAATGTCATTTTCCCTTTGCTTTGTTCAGGTTTAATGATGACTTGATTCGTTGCTAAGTAATAGACAGGGTGGAGTAAAATGTTCTTGGCCTGACAGAGTTTATTTTCTAAAGCTATAATCTATTACCATATAGTTGGTCGATAATTCATTAATAGAGCTGGGGATGTTTGCGGTGTGCCAGGATAGTATTCAGTTAAACGCACGAATATAATGACCTTGTTTCGATCGGTGATGCATGCGTGATTTTATTGCTTTACATGCATTCGCTATTTATATCACTTAGGTATGTCAGTTATGTGTACTGTATATAAATAACACACCTTATTTACGATTATTATAGCATAGCGCCAAGTGGATAAGCCTTGCAGTAAGTTTGTAGCATTAGATACGTTTCCATATTTGTAGCGGTGAGCGATGTACGCCGTGATGAATAAATTTTTTTATATTTTGAGAAAGACCGCTCGACATCTACGGATGTAACACACGCACAATTAAAATAATCTTTATAGATAGAAACCGAATCTACACTTGCACCATTACTAATTTGTTTTAATCTGGTAAAATCAAAATCATTGTTTATCACACTCTCGAACTTTTCTATTACATTAACATTTTTGTTGTCATTTACTGCGCATAGCTGGGCGTGTACATCGTCCAGTATTTGCAGTGACTCCGCTAACGATAATGCAGTATTTTGAAATTTCTCGATTGCGTTAAACAATCCTATATGATTGTTATAAATAGTTTGTAAATCTGCATCAAGGGAAGGGTTTTGAAAGAGTCTCTGGCTTTCCTTAATGGCTACAGCTTCGGCAGGATTGAATTGTAGAACCACAGATTTTATTTGTTGGAAATACTTGGCATAATAAAATGCCGCCTTTAACCAACTTCCCCAACGTGTAAGGATTGGCTCTGGTGGTTCGGGAATACCAGGGCACCGACTGTGAAACTCTCGAATTCGTTTGGGAGATTTTAGAAACACTTTTTTTGTGGTTCCTATTAATGCATCCACCTCTGGATAACATTGCCGAATAGTTTGTGCCACAAGGTGTAAAGCATGAACTTTACATGTCACACTCAAGAGTCTCTCACAATCTGCTTTAAGAGAACGGCCTACAGAACGCATTGTCGCAGCACCATCGCTCATAAACATCAGGAGTTGATTAGTTGAAACTTGAAATTTTTGTAGCGTATCGAGCACTACCTTCGTAATTACTTCGCTAGTGCACTTTTCCAATCTTTTGCTGGCTAATAAAATGGGAAATGTTGATTTGACAGGATCTAGTACACGCACTATAATATTCACAATAGAATGTTTTTTTCGATCTGTTGTTTCGTCGACACATACCCATAACTGTTTATCATTTACTACTGCTTTCATTCTGTTTTCAATGTCCTCACGCACAATTGGTAAATAGGTGAGTAACGTTCTCCGTGACGGTAGCTTTATGTTGGAATTGCACTTATTCCAAAAGTCGTGAAAGGCTTTTTTATCTAGCAGGTGAACTGGCACATCGCAGACGAGTAGCATTGTCAATAAATCGAAAATGAATTGCGTTTTAGACAGCACATTATTTTCTTTGTCTTTGTGGTGTACACTTTCAACATGTCTTTTACAGTCGTATTTGTCCCAGCAAAGTAACTGTTTATCGCATAATTTACAAACCACTTTTGCTCCATTATAATACAAATCGGGAAAGTCTCGGATAAATTTCTTCACGTCGTTATACAATGGGCGCTTTCTTGGCTTGGGCACATCCGTCATACTTATTAAATAGAGCTCAAGACAACACACGATCACGTTGCCAGTTCACGAGTAACTAAAGTGTTTCGCTGCATCGTGTTTATACGCTGGTGGGGATGCACTACATACGGTCCTGCCGTACCGCAAACATCCTCAGCTCTATTCATTAAAGTACATATTAATTAGTTTTCATCCAAGTTTGAATTAAACAATTTTCTTACATTTGTTAAAATGAAAAATAATTGAGTCCAATTAAATACTTCGTTTTGAAAAGTTTAACAACAATTGAAATAAAAACAGAGATGGAATCAATACTTGGTAATAATGCTCTTTCATTCTAAACAATAAAAAAAAATAGTTAAAAATATTTTTTGGATAGCAGAATTTAAATATGGTCGATTCATCACTCATTATTTTGTGCGTTCTAGAATACGCAATTTTGAGAAAATCTAAGAACATCTGAACCCGTGTTTACCTTTCATAAATAAACAAAAAAAACTAAAAGGGGCAGTTTTATATATAAAATTACGCTTAGTAGTTAAAACTACCCCGGTATTCTTTTTTAAATAATTTAAGAAATGTTTTCTTGATGTCATAAAAATGGTGGATGCTTATGTACAAAATGAGAGGAAAAATCTTGTTCAATTAAAAATTTAAATTCGGTGCAATTATTTTAGTTCGATAATTTGTCTTTTGCCTTAGTTATTTAGCTTTTAATTCGGATCAGTTCTGCCTTGGCGTCCTATGCATCATACAATCAGAACACGTCATATATATGATTATTATTAGATCATATTATTAACATTCTTAGTTACAGAATCATTCAATGTCTTTCTTAGAAAAGATAAGTGAATAAGTATATTTATGCTTGTATAGGTGTACAGAGTTATTTATTTATCGCACATATTCTACAAAAATTGCAGCTGCATTTCTAATTATTCCAATAAAATTCATTGCTACACCGGTTAAAGCTTAACACATCTGATTCATATCCGTCATTTTTATACACACACATATGTATTTCAAATTTCTCAGGAGAATTAACCTTTTTATTTTTTACGTAACGACCGAGAATATTTAAATACAAGGATGCTATTAAAATTTATGTAAATTGACTTGGAAGTTTTAGACGAAATGCGTTTTTACAGGTAAAACTAAAAATTCATGAGTTCCGATGTGAATCATATATAATAAAAATTAAATGAAATTATTAAGAGGCGAAGAAATCGAACAACCCTCTATTTTAAATATTTATGTTGGCTTAATAAAAAATTGTACCATTTATACTGCGGGCACTTGAACATAATTTTAATATAGGGGATTATATCATTATATCATCACATGGTATTTTTAATAATTTGTTATAATCCATTCAGTATTTATAGGTTCATTTTATGCACTACCGACAACTTCATTCGGTGCTATGTTCGTAAAGTATTTCTTTGCAGTCACATGGCCAAATTTAAGGCATAAGAATATTTTAAAATGATTAACGTGTGTAGTATTATATTACAGCGCGTATTTATGTGTGTTAGAAAGAGATAAAGTACAATTTGCGGTTCGCATTTTGGGCAGTACGAACTGCGAAGAAATAGATCAACTTGTACTTGAATGTCTTTTTATTTTAACATATTCGAATATGTTAGGCAAGGTAGAAGTCGCCCAAGTTTACCGATGCATCATTATATTATTGCAGTATAAGCAAATTGGTGTTGTAAAGTCAAATTAAAGTCTGTTAATAAATGCAAATGAAAACATTATATAATAAATCTAAATATTTATGCAAGTTGTTAAAATGAAATGGTTAAGCTCTCTATTTTAAAATAAAACCAGAATTGCAGAAAATAAATTAGTTGAAAGGCAAGAGAGGACACCTAATTTAAATCGATTACATAACCTAATCATTCAGTTAAAACTAGAAGAAATTAATCTTTTTAAAAATTTTTATTTGCACCTGCAATATCTAATTTTCATTTTAATGAAGCTATATCTTGTAATAATTTTCTATATTTTGATTTTGGGATTCATATTTACGAGGTAGGCGCCATATGTTCTCGACCTGGCTAGGTTGTAGATGTACAAACGTTTTCAAAGTGTCACTAATGCATGAAATGTTTGGCAACGAAAACTGAATACCGCAGGTCATTAAGTTTTTTAAAAAGGAGGGGAATACGCCTAATCAAATTAAACAACGTTTACACGGTATTCATGGTGATTTAGTGCCTTCATATGTTACCGTAAAGAAGTGAGCAAAATGTTTCTCTTTGAGACAAGAATCCCTTGAAGATGATGAGCGTCACGGTCGGTCAATTGGAGAATTGAAGAGGTAACACCACAAAAGACTTTATTTATTGAAGAATTGGTATTAGAAGATCGCCGTTTCAAAATAAAGAAATTATCAGAAACGTCTAACATTTCGGTGTGAATAGAGTTAGTGCAAGATGAGTATCACGACTTCTTTCTTCTCTATCAACAACGTATTGAATGTGCGCGCTCATTTTTGAACATGTATTGGAGACGACCCAAAACTGGTTGTTTTATCTGCTGTGAGAATGGACTCCAAAATTCTCACAAGAGATGAAGCAATGGCTCTGTACTATGATCCCCTATCTAAAAAAGAGTCGGTCGACGGTCGGATGAGAAAAGTCGTTCAATCAACAAGAAACGTTATAGTTACGATATTTTGGGATTATAAGGTATTTTACTGACTGACTTTAAAGATCGCAATACAACTGCCAATAGCACGCATTATGCTTATTTGTTGCATAAATTGAGAGATAATGTTGGTGGAAAACGTCGAGGAAAATTATAAAAGGATGTTGGATTACTGTGTGACAATGCGACCGTTCATACTGCAGCAGCTTCACAATTTCGCGAATGTGGCTTTCAAGAAATTTAACATGCTCCGTGTAGTCCCGATATGGCTCCTAGTGAATACAAGTGAATACAAGGGTGGTAGAAAAGATAGAAAATAAATTTTGGATTTTTTTTTGTTTTTCAACATAGTCTCCTTTTAGCTGTATATACTTTTCCTAGCGTTTCTCCAACTTTTTTAAGTCGTCCAAAAAGTAGGATTTAGGGAGGTGCTCAAAATAAGCATCTGTTTGGGCGATGACCTCTGCGTTCGCGGTGGTGAATCGGTTTCCGCCGAGCCACTTTATCAAGTTTAGGAATACAAACAGTCACTGGAGGCCAAATCTGGCGAATACGGTTGTGTTATAATAATTTGATGATTTTCGCCATCGAAACTGCGCAAATAAACACCTGTGCATTGTCTTGGTGGAGAAGAATTTTTTATTTGCCAAATGAGGACGTTTCTCCTTAATTTCTTAACTTAACCGGTGCAATAACATTGCATAATACTCTCCATTTATCGTTTGTTCATTTTCCAAGTAATCAATGTAGATGATTCCGCCTGCATCCTAAAACACACTGGCCATCACCTTGTTGGTCTTTTTCACCGTTATTGCAGTCTTCGGAGCCCGATTGCCTTTAAAAACCCACTGTTTCGACTGTTGCTTTGTTCCTGGAGTATAGTAGTGTATCCATGTTATGTCAACAGTTATGTATCGACATAGAAACTCGTCAGGGTTGTGATGGAAAAGTGCCAAATCGGCCTCCGATTCGATCACACGATTGCGTTTATTTTCCACTGATAGCAAACGCGGCGGCACCCATCTTGCCGAGATTTTTTTAAACCAATTTTTTTGTGTAAAATTGAAAACACTGTACCTTGTGATATGTTTGTGGCTTCAACTATTTTGCGCACTTTAATTTGTCGATAATTCAAAACTATATCGTGGATTTTGTCAATCATTTTGGAGGAAATCATTTCCACTGGCCGTCCCGAACGATGTTCATATTTTGTGGGTGTACGACCACATTTAAACTTATTTACCCAATTATAAACAGTCGCACACAGGAGCAGTTATGCCATAAACTTCATCCAACTAGGTTTTGATCTCTTTCGGTGTAAACCTATGAAATAAAAGTGTTTTTTTTAATCACCGCCGGAAACTCATGTTTTTCCATTTTTCTGAATTAATCAAAGTTTGTTGCTTCAATTGAGTATAAAAATGAACTCACGCGGATTTAGTTGAAACTTTGACAGCAGTCTAATGACAAATGACGCTTACTAAATGCAATTTTTTGTCATATTACTAGAGCCATCTCTTGGATTTTCTAAGGAGTTATTGAACCACCCTCGGTATTATTTATTTGTCTTTAAAAAAGATTATTTCTTCATAATGCAATATTTTGAGGGGAAAACATCAGATTATTTTACAAGGGTGTATTAATTAATCTTTGTAACAAGTGTACTGATTGTATTGAAACTATAGAGCGTTTCCCGCCCACGATGAAGTATGGGCTCTTATGGAGCATTCCCCTCTTTTATTTTCTTTAAGAAATTGCATCGCGCTATCCTTTTCTACCGCTCACTATGTCCAAAATTAAATATAATATATTAATTTTTATTGGGGATTTTAATTCGTACAGATAACCAGACTGCTACAGTACAGTAGTTTGTTCAGTTTGTTATCTTGTCAAGTGTGAAATTGTTCCTTTCCGTATTTTTATTAAATATTATTTGTTGTTCTTCGTTCTTGTTATATTGTTATAGTGTTATTATATTATATACCTTATATTCTTATTATTATATATTATATTCTCTCTCTCTTTATTATATTCTCCCGTTGTTGTTTACAAAAGTTTGTGGTAAGTTGGAATGTGAAGGAAATGTGCTCGTAAATAAAAACATTACCGTTACAGATTCTAAACTTCAGTAATGGAGCCTGGAGAGAAAAAATCACGAAGGGGTGAATGTTTTAGTCGAAGAGAAAAGCAGATGATACTAAATGTTTTTAATCATTTTCTTAAAAAACCTATGACTGTTACTGCTGCTGAATCAAGTGAAGCACTACATTGTTCAGTACACAGCATATACAACATGAGAAAGGAACAAGAAAATGGGCCGTTGTTGAGTCCAAAAAAAAAACAAGCAGAAGAGGGGTACAAGTAAATGCTCGTCTACACCGTTATGATGAAAATATACCCGCACTTGTACGACAAGTTCATAGATTTTTCATGCAAAACATACCACCCACTGTGAATACAGTTCTTGCTACCATCAACAATGACAATGATCTCCCTACTATTACACGATCAACATTATATAGACTTTCGAAAGATATTGGTTTTGAATTTCAAACTGTAAAACGGAAAAGCATACTCATTGAACGAGATGATATTATAAGATGGAGACACAAGTATCTGCGAGATATCAAGACATTTCGAAATGAAGGTAAAGTTTCTTTGTTCTTTATATAAAAGCATATACCTATAACAATATTTGTTCCAGGTAAGTGTATAGTTTACACAGATGAGTCGTGGGTTAATGTAGGACACACAGTAAATAAAGGCTGGCAAGATACTACAATAAAAAGTACTCGAGAAGCATTTGTTTGAGGATTGAGTACAGGATTAAAATCTCCGAGTGGTCTTGGTCCTCGCTTTGCATTAGTACATGCTGGCAATGAAAATGGCTTACTTCCTGGGGTGCCGAATTAACATTTCTATGCAAGACAAATACAGCTGATGCACATGAGATGGATGCAGATACGTTTGAAAAGTGGTTCATTGAGCATTTATTGCCAAATACTCCTGAAAATGCTGTAATTGTTCTAGACAATGCATCGTACCACAGCAGAATGGTTGAGAAGATACCTACAAATGCATGGAGAAAAGAAAATATAATTGACTGGCTGACTTAAAAAAATATATCCGTTGAAGATAATATGTTAAAAAGAGATTTGTTGTTTAGTGTATCACAAGCAAAATATAAGCTTGATATGTTGGCGAAAGATGCTGGCCGAGAAGTTCTACGTTTACCACCTTACCATTGTGAGCTGAATCCAATAGAGATGGTTTGGGCCCAAGTGAAAAATCACATAAAGATGCACAACACTACGTTCAAAGTCAAAGATATGGCACCATTAATTACGAGTGCCTATGGCCTATAGTAATGTGACAGCTGACAATTGGAAGAATTATATTCAGCATGTAAAAAAAATTGAAGAAGAAATGTGGATTGTCGATGGATTGCAAGATGATGTTGAGGAGTTTATCATCCATGTGGGAGACTCAGTTTCAACTGATGATATGGAAGACGATTTATTAACTGACCTTGTCGGCTATTCGAATGCTGCTTCAACATCCAGCGGATTGTAGGTCTGTTCCAAGAACGAATCTCTGACAGTTTGCATCTCTTTTAGCCAATTGGTAGACAGTATTATAGTACACGATGATGGCTGTAAAACAGATTTAAATTCCGATTCACTAAAAATAATAGGGATTCTTCTCGGAACAAACCTATAACTAATGTTACTACATCAGTCAAGTTTTAATTTAATTTAAAAAAGAAAGTTTTTAAGATGTTGATATTTTTATGTTATTGGTTAAATATCTCTATATTGCAGTATTTTTTGTATGTTTATGGTCTACACAAAAAAACTTTTTATGATTATTGCTTGTATTCTAATAGACAAATCAAACTATTTTTTATAATAAAGGAAACCAATATATATTAAATAATTGTTTTAATTCAAAACAAACCTTGAGTATACAAATGGTGTGTTGGTTAAACCAAATTATAACTTAAACATACAATTTTAAGTAGTTTGTTAATATAATGATTTACTTTTCATATACATTAACTAGAATGATATTTCACTCTTATTTACTTTTTCTTGGCATCGAATATATTAAAAACAGACGCAAACTAAGAATAATAATTTTAAAATTTTGTTCATTATAAATACAATTAAGGTTATGTCAATACAATACTATTGACAGCAGGCCTGATTAACAGCAATATAGGTATGTTGGTAGGAATGAGTTCGCGACTTGGCAACTATGTACGCTATCTCCATATGGCCTGTACTTCATCATGGGCGTGAAACGCTCTATAGTGGAACAATATTGAGAAATAAAAATTAGTAAATTTATTCGACCGATGTGAACGTACGATTGTAGGATGAATATACAAATCATCACTCTCTGTGGATTAATTTTACAATTTGTTGAATTATTTATTTTTCAAGCAACCAAAAGTAGGTACATACATTAGATAATAATAATCGATCAACAATACAAATATTTCGAGATTGTTTTTATTTTTACCTGTAAAAATAACAAACCATTCAACATTTTTGTGGACCTTAAATTTGTTCGCCTTTTATATGCAGATTACTGTACCCTTATCTCGTATAGACTTCCCTGATAAAAACATTATTGAACTTATAGTGCATGGATCCAACGGTATGTGTCACTATGTTATGCGCAAACAAAAAAAGCACGGTTCGATAAAATTTACTTTTTGATACCTGCCGAATGTGAGATTATAGCTATCTGATAAGTAAAAAGAATATCAAATGGAAATAAAATATGAAAACAAGTTACTTCGTCGAAAAACAAAATTTTAATTTTTTTAAATTAATAACAAGCATTATTTCTACCTGCCAATGATTTTAAATTTAGTTTATGTACTAGGCTCTTATGTAATACGATTTATTGGGTAAATAATAGTCTTAATACAATTGTACACACCCGTAAACCTGCTGCAAGGAAAATTATAAGAAACCTGTTAAAAGACAATATCCGCAATGCAATATACATACACTAATTCAAATAGAGGGAGAGAGTGTCTCTATATAGACATTGCAAACTAGGATTGACCGAGTCAAGGCGTTTATAAATGGCTTGACCAAATTAATTATGTTATTAGTTTTGCTAAGCACTATTTTAAAATTGGCGCCAGATTGTTTTATGAATATTTTAAATCAATGTCCAATTCATATTTTACAAGCTCATAACGCAAACATTTGCCCTATTTTCAAACGATTTGACTCAATTAGCATCAAATTGGCGAGATAAATGTAGTCATTGAGACATAATTAGTTACTTTGGTTACCCTTCGATTACGGACGCATTGCTGAATAAGTTTTGTTACGTTAAGCTATACGAATTTCGGAGTTTAACCGTTTAAATTTTCGAAAAAAACATTGCAAATAATTAATCTTCAGAAATTGCAGTGTTTAATGTGATTCGCAAAGTTTAAACGTGACGCAGTCGTGTCAGCTATATTATTCTGGATTCCTAACATACTAAAACCGCATCCACGAATCTAAGAAGCCATTGGAAGACTAAATTAGTGCCACATCGACATAATACATATTAAGAAGAGACACAATTAGTTATTTAATGAAGATATGCTGTTACATTGCAAAGCTGAATGTGTTGGCCCGTTAATGTTAAATTAATTCAAGAATAAGATGGATCGCACATTATTCTCGATTAGCTACTTAACATTTTCGTTATGTCGCAAGTTTTTTTATAATGAAGAAGGGATATACAAAAATAACAACTACCATGAAAATTAAGATCATCGTTTGGCACCAGCTGTGTGTACGTTGTCGAAAATGCTGACAATCCTAATGCTATCTGTAGAATGACATGTACCAAATGCATACAGAGCACAGTTGACAAAAGTAACAAAACTACAATTATAGGTAATATATATATATACCGTATGAACGCCGGGGAGTGATTGATCTACCACAATGTAGTAAGACGAAGACGAATAGCGAGTTTATGTGGTTAGGGTTGAGAGAGTATATTCAATCTGTTCTACTGTCTAACTGTACGGGCGTTCCATTTCTTTATCCAACACATTCTACATACGATCTAAGTACGAATCAAATAATCTCTCTCTAACACATTGAATATTCCTATCAGTCGCTCATTGTGTTCAAGCAAGGCGAATATACTTGCAGTTGGCCAGTCATTACTTATATATCCATCGATCGCACGATGTTGTGCACACGGTATATATATATATATATATATATATATATATATATATATATACGGGAGCGTGGCGCACTCTTGTAATCCAGCAACTTGGAGGTCGGATGTATTGGATAGTTCAATCAAACGATATTAAACAGGGATAGATCCTGTTTAATATCGTTTGATTGAATCTATTTCTACCAATTATTTCGACGTAAGTGTGCATTGAATTTCGTTCAGTTTCAATAACTTACGCACACATTTTTAGTTTTCATTTATTTAGATCTAGAGCATTGTTTATGTTACTTTTTCAGATATGATATGGAAGAACGTCGAGAACGGGATCGTAAAACAATGGCGAGTTGGATTGACGGTCATACTGATTGTATGTCCATTGTCAGTGATTCCGAAATTTATTACAAAATCCGTAAAATATCGTCAAAAATTCGTCACTTAGGATCGCAAACACATCTGAACTCCGTAAAACTTTTATGGCGGCTAATATTCCATTAAATAAACTTAGCAATCCCACTTTAAAAATATTTCTGAAAAAATATACTGGTCAAAATGTTCCTGATGAATCAACTTTACGCAAATATTATGTTTCTAGGTGCTATACGAGAACAGTAGAATGCATTAGAAGCCATCTTTCAAATCAATACATATGGATAAGCGCCGACGAAACGGTGGATATGTTAGGACGCTGTGTGGTAAATGTTGTAGCTGGTGTACTACATCCAACTATTCCCTATAACTCATATGTAATAGCAACAAGTGTTATAAATAGAGTTGATGCGGAAACAGATGCTGAAACCATTAAGGAGAATATGCAAAAAATGCTTCATTCGGACGCCACGTACAAAGAAAAAATACTTTTATTTGTCAGTGATAGTGCTGCGTATATGTTAAAAACAGGCAGACTATTGAAGAAAACATATCCTAATATGCTGTATATTACTTGTGTAGCACATGCCCTCCACAGAATCAGTGAATATATCAGAGACACTTTTCCGGAAGTTGATAGACTTGTATCAGCTTTTAAAAAAGTTTTCAGAAAAGCACCGTTGAGAATAGCTCTTTTCAGGGAAAAATTTCCATCTCTGTCACTGCCTCCCACTCCAGTAATAACTAGATGGGGAACATGGCTGGAAGCTACTAGTTATTATGCTGAGAATTTCGATAGTCTAAAACATTTAGTAACACTGCTAAAGGAGGATGCTAGAAGTATTGGTGAGTGCAAGGAGCTCACACAAATCCCAAATTTAAAAAATCAGTTGTACTTTCTTCACGAACACTTTGGAAAATTGCCAAAACTAATCACTTATTTTGAAAATCGAAATCTCAAATTAAATGACGGATTAACCACATTAGATGTGGCTGTTAATAATTTGAAAAGTATTCCAAGTGACTTCGGATGTGGCCTTCGGCAAAAGTTTGAAGTAATTCTTAATAGAAATCCAGATTTAATTACATTGCAGCAATTATGTATGGAGACAATTCCACAAAATCTAACAGCTAAATACGAAGAAATAAAAGAATATTTCCAGTATGCACCTTTAACCAGTTGGGATGTAGAAAGGACGTTTTCTATTTATAAGGATGTACTTAATTCAAAGAGAACAAAATTGACAGAAGAAAACCTTGAGAAACTATTGCTAGTCAATATTAATACTCCTTTACTCAACTTGAACGACAAAATAAACAAATAAAAATGTTCCAATTATAGAAATGAAATTAAAAACTTTAAAAATACAACTTTTCAACAAATACATATGTATTTCGTAATTTTATAGATCACCACCCGTTCGTTTTCCAATTATATAAATAAAATTAAATATTTTAGAAATACAGCCTCTCGCCAGTACAGCACTGAGTGGTAAGCGTGTCCGTTCTCTAATGATTAGGTCTGATATATTTACAACTGTAGCTATATCTAATATTATAAGATAACCAAATTTTAATGTCTATATTTCAGATACACATAATTTATGACGAAAGGAAGTAACTTATGCAAGAGCTTTGAATTCACGAATCGACAAAGTAACTACTATGTTAAATAAAATAGGTAAATCGATATCTTTGAACACGTAAAGGAAAAATTTCTTGGTTATAAATATTTTTTTAGCTTATTACATGCAACTACAATATTGTTTCGCCATACAATGGCTTCATCAGGTGGATGAAATACTGGACTGTTACACGAATAGATTTATTATAACTATGCTTGGAGAAGTTTGACACACTCGGATCAACTGCTGATATGTTCCAATCCACGAATAGATTTATTGCAACTATTTATAGAGAAAGTTGACACTCTCGGATCAACTGCTAATATATTCCAATCTCAAAATACACCATACGTAATTCTTCCATAACCAGGATACAGAATATACAAAATATAAAACTCTCACGCAGTCAAGAAATTATCTACCCAAATACACTATGAATATCAAAATATAGCCTGTTATTTAAATTAACAGCAATCCAGCCTTCTGGGTTCTTCTTCATGTATTTAAAACAAGATAATTGCTATTTTTAAAATAAATATTCAGCTTCTAAATTTTTATGTATCTTTTTTTCATGTCAAAAAAAATAATAATTTTTCCTTTTTTTTTATTGCCATGGTTATCTTCTATACTTTCACATTCATCCAAGTCAGTTAGTCTCTTTTCAAATTCAAATTAGAAAATGACATTTAATTACGAATATTAAAACTACTCACTTGCATAAGTTAAATTTAACAATAATTTATATAAATTGACTAAATTTAATTTACACGATTGTACAATTTAAAAAGATATAATTAACTAAAAATATATATACCAAGATTCAACTCTAATCGATATTTATAAAACTAATATATTAATAATAAGACAACCAATCCTTTAATAAACATGATAACTATTACAAATTCAAACAAATCGAAATATCTCTTGCATATGTTAAAATGAACAAAAAAATAAAACTTATAGTCATAATCATAAGGCATCATTTTGCCGCACGGATCAGTTTAGAAAACGAGCCGCGATAGCGGCGAGTTTTCTAAAGAGCGAGTGCGGCAAAAGGCCTTATGAAACGAGTTTTTTATACTATTTTTTCTATTTTGCGTTTTTTACATTAATAAATTGCTTAAATTTGAATTATTTAATTTGAAAGTTCAGAGTTTAATTTTTATATAAAGCATGCAGTTGGTCACATTGATACTTGACATTTTCAAATTTAAATCTTGCTATCCGCGACGTATATTATATTACATATTATTTATTAATTTTCGTTAGCATTACTTGATATTTCATTTAAAAATATGAACATGAGTGACATTGAAACATATATATGTTGTTGTCAATTGTATACAACATACGTTGTTTGTGTAAAATACGGACATATATCATATCTGTCAAATGTACATAAATTCTTAAAATCAAATTACAGCAATGATATTTATTTCTGTATTCGAACAATGCCAACATTGAAAAATGAAAAAAGTGTATCGAAATGAAGCTCATTTCGATACTGTTTTGGGTTTCATAATGAGTTCATTTCGAACGCAAAATAGAAACATATATATATATATATATATATATATATATATATATTACTATCACTACTTCTTCTTATTATTATCCTCAATAAAATCTCAAATTTCATTTATTAGTGTTGAATGTTTGCAAACTTATAATTTGTTAAACTTTTATAGTAGATTCTGAAAAGGCACTCAGTAATAAATTCATTCTTCCTTCATTAGAAAATTTAATGAAAAATTACGTATTAAAGCTAGTGGTGAGAATACCTATGGTATTAACGTGAATCCTTACGGACGGTGGGGAATTTACCTATAGGATTAAAGTAGACGGGTCATTTAGTGGTGAGATTACATTCGCCCGAAAAATAGACTCAATAGTATCTCCTTCAGAACACCTTCTGAAGTTGACAACTAGGAAAGAAAAATTATCCAATTATTTTTTACATATTGCTGCGAGATTGCTACTGCTAAAACATATTTCTATAGTAAAATATCTACTAGAAACTAGGAGATGTTAAAATACAAAGTAAAACGACAAGTTTCTCGTTAATTCATATGTTTTCGATTAATACAGTTTTTACATTTAGCTACTTAACCCTCAATTGTTCCTGAATTGTAAGAGCCACTTCAAAGCGACGTGATCAGTCCAGATCACTAACTTTAGTAGATCCATCCTTCTTCCTTACAACTACCTCCTGGATTTCCGTAACGCGAATAATTTGCTCGCCTTCCTCACGTTTTGCCGGTGGTAGCCTCATTGGTCCTTGTTATGTTGGAACTGCATTGCTGATCTTCATTTTATGCATGTCGATATTAGTCATTTTTTCCTGCTAGTTTCAGTTTCAAAGACATTCTTATATTGTTGGATTAGATCTTTAACTTGGCTCTGGTCTTTCCTGCTTAATCCTTGATAAGCTCAGTCGATTAAATTGAAAAACCAGGAATCCGCATGAATACCTTCTTCTTTGCTGGTGAGCACCATCCCGGAACAGTACTCTTCTTTAATGTCACAGGGTAAGTTTACATTCATTACTCTTATAGGTACGGTTTAAAAGCACCAGAAAAAAGAATGTGAAGAATTGATAAGCACATACCCTTAAGAATTAAAAAATAAAAATCGGCTTAAAATTAAAGGTATATGTGCAAAATAAATATGCAAATAAGAAGAAATATAATAAATGTATAATTTATCATTTAGAAAGTAAATAAATCAAAAATATAACCTTTGTTTATGTAGAAAATAGTATAATTTCTTTAAATTTTAGATAGATTAGATATTTAATAATAAATATAGATTCAAAAAAATAAAATTAAGCATTTTTTTGGCTTATTAGTAGAAGCGAGTACGTTAATAACTGATCTGTTGTTGATATAAATATTATTTATAATTGTTAGCTAAAAACTGCTCGGCAATATTTCTTCTTTCAAAATATATGTTTAAATTTAACAATGAACGCAATAATTACCTTAAACATCAAGTAATAGTATTGAGAAAGGATTTATGAAACTATTCTTTAATAAACAATTTTATTGACCTATAAAAAAAGTAATGTTCGGTAAATTATTGAATTTGATTATAATAGGCAGAAAATCTGCAACTAAACAAAATTATGAAGCGTTTTAGGCAAAAAAAATTGTGTGTTTAAATATGTATAATAATTAGAGACCGGACATATCGGGCTGAAATGAAAGTCATTACGATGGACGATATAAATAGTCTACAACATCTGTAAGTACATCACGCAGTTGTTGAATAGCACTATTCATTCGGTTAACTGCACATCTGTTTTTCTTATACAATTGTATAAGTATGACATTAATTAGTGTAATTTTATATTTTAAATTCTTTGAGAAAGGCATTACTTGCGGAAACATGTAAGATTGTTTTAAATATATGCATTTTGAAGTAAAACCAGACCTTAAATCGCCAACTAATTAAATCTACTATATACATATCTGCGAATCTCCTCCACGCGCAGTAGCTTAAATTGCCATACATTGCAGTTATGAATTTAGTAAGACTTAAACCGCGCAAGGATATAGTCGTTTGCATATTCGTTCTGTATACGTAATTTGCCCATTTGTTTCAGACATAATAAGGTCGTTATATCTCCAAGTTATTATTATTATTGTATTCTTAGTTGCTACGGAAAAGTAATTTTAAGTAATAAAAAAACAATAACGTTTTCTAAAAGATAAAAGTAAAAAAAATCAATAATTCTGCAAAATAAATTTTAAGAATTGTTGCGTTTTAGAATGCGCTTTACTGTACTTCTACTAACACCGATTTCGTCTGCTATTTGCCGGGTACACTTAAGGTCGTCCATTTCAACTAACGAACAAACCCTCACGTCTCTCTCCTCCCGATCGGCAGGTATTAGAGGGATATGAGGCTGTTCGTCAATTTGTTGGCATTTGCGGCAATTTCCGACGACACAGCCATATTTCCTAAACGCATTTACGATCCTTTCAATCGTCGAATGCGAAGGAATAGGCCGATTTACGCACTCTACAGCAAATAAATCAGCGGTTGTTCGAAAGGAATTGCCGGCAAGATACCACGAAACTATTTGTACCTTCTCTGCGGTTGTATACACTGACATGATAGCTACCTTTACGTTTGCACAGCTAAATACGAATGACGGGCAATCTATTGCTCTCGATCATCGAACTTATGTATGCGCACGCGGAGTGGCATCGTACACACGTTGCCACATCGCATTACGTTCCATACGTATATTGTTGCGTATGGGCCGTAGCGGGCTGAACCAATCGGTATATATATATATATATATATATATACATATATATATATATATATATATATACATATATATATATATATATATATATATATACATATATATATATATATATATATATATAAATGTTTTTATTATGTTTGTATTATTATATTTTACACATGATGTTAGTTAAACATCGATATGCTATCTTTTACATGGAATATTGGAGCTATGTACGCTACGAGTAGTGGACTACACAGTTGAACGTATAGTTTCCTTCTACCAGTACTCAGCTACTCAAGGCAACCGTTGCCAACGTGCCTCTCTTGACCGTCAGATGTCTCGAGACGCTTTCTCATGACATTTGACGTACGATATTGTTACTTAGCGGTAGCGTACTGTATTGGCGCGCTTCTCTACGTGCACTAAATAGAACTAAGAGGAGTTCGAAACACCCGTCTGAACGTAGAAGTAATCAATGCGTAAGATATGCGTTGTGATGTCCATGTATACATAGGCAGACGTGTTTTATTATGTTTGTATTTCTGTATTTTTTTCCACTTTATGTTAGTCAAACATCGGAATGCTATCTTTTACATGAAAGAAAGACTAAGTCTAATATATGGGAAAGTAAATGTATTCACTTTCTTGATGAAATAAGTTTATCTAATAGTAAAAAAAAAATCTATATAATTTAATTAATGCGTATGCGTAATATAAAATTTAATCAAGATTGTATTCACAAATTTTTTGAAAAGGATATGTGATAATTTTACACAAGGTTACTTGTATTTTCTTCACAAATAGATATAATTGCCGTTAAATGTAACGGCAAATGAAAGCAAATACTAACAAACTAAAAAATACACATTCCATGTATAAAATGTAAAAATAAAAAAAGGAGTATTCTGCTTACATAATAATGTACTTATATTGCACTATATTAATTTAATAAGCAAGGCACTTCGCAAACTAATAAATTTTTTATCTAATAATTATTATCATGTGCGGACGAACATAAAATTTAAAACGGCCTATTATTCATTATTTAAATCAATAAATTGTTTCAACACTCGTGTTTTGTTTCCCATTTACATAAGTTCAGATCAAACCATTTACGTTATTAGCAAAATGAGTTCTTTTGCTGGCAAATAAAACGGTGTTTTAACAAATAAGGCTACGATTAACACTAATAATTAGAGCAGACCAATTTCCGTGCGCGCCATGTGCGCCGATGTGAGGATGATTGTATTGCATCAGAACTAATAAAAAGCATTCAGTATGTGTTTGGTACTTGCTTAGACTGCATGTAAGTGTTAGCATACGTAATAAAATGTCGTCGACACATAAATCGAGGAAACGACCGTTGCCAGACGAAGTGAATAAGTTTATTATGTATTTCCCGGACTTAATATACGATGGCTCAAAAATTAAATGTTTAGTGTGCAATATATATCTAATGTGTTGGTCAAGAACACATTATAAAGAACACGTAAGCAGTTCGAAGCACAATAATAACAAAATTAATCGACAACAGTTTATACATGAACTATGTGTAACTATGATTGTGTGTACACTGCCGTTTACCTTGTTAAATAATGATTCATTTATTACATTTTGGAATAAATACGCGGAATTTACCATCGGTGCGTAAACAGGTTCAAGATAAAATCAAAGCCGAAGTGAAAAATAAAAAACTGTGGTTATGTGTGGACGAAACAACTGACAGCAAAAAACAATCTGATTTAACACATTTTCCATTTTATTTATAGGTACATACAACGCTTCTTATTTTTCGTGTGTTTCTGCATATTACTTTAATAGCAGAAAACCAAATGTATATTTAATTATTTCTGATAGAATAAATGTCTCTACTTCTATACTCATATATCGGTAACAAGCTCATGTTGCGTCCCTATTCTATCGCATATTCTAATATATTACGAATTACACTCCCATACCGGCGCTCATGGCGCGCACGGAAATTGGTCTGCTCTAGTAATAGCAATAACTAGAGTACGAATTTGATGAAAAAACATATTTTTTAGTATTACGAATATCACCTCAATATTATGGATACACTGAAATAATGCGATTAACAGTATAAAAAAATTACATATTTTGCATAAAATTAAGCTTTGGGTCATATTTTTAGTTTGTGTGCATAAAGTGAATATTTTTAACATTTTCAACATAAAATCCCATATTTTTATGAAACGACCGATGTTTGTGGTCGCTATATTATACATTTATTAGTTGGTGTTCTTAACCAAAATATTTTGCCAAAATCTTTTTAATCATTACGAAAGAGTTGAAAAAACCAATAGCGTAGAAATTGTACGCTTTGTTAATGAAAGTTTGATGGCTTTTTTTGCTGAAGGCATTCTGCTGACTGACAAAATTTTTCTTTTCGTCGCAGATGCGGCAGCGTATATGACTAAAGCGGGGGCAATTAAATTTTTTTTTATAAAAATTTAATCCACGTGACTTGTCTAGCGCATGGAATAAATAGTGTGAGGAAATTAGAGGTCAGTTTCCTTTAGCTAATTCTTTAATTTTGAACGTAAAAAATATTTAAGAAAACATCTCTACGAGTCCAAGTATATAAAGAAAATTGCAGAATGTTCCTCTACCTCCTGAACCGGTAATTATCCGATGGGGAACGTGGCTAGACGCATCCATATTCTACGCGAATAAAAAACATATTAGATTTTTCTGATTCAGCTGAATCAATTATAAAATCTAAAAGTTTATTCTAAAAACGCGAAATTCTAGATAAGTTGACTTATATTAAAACCCATTACAGTTTTTTAAGTGGATTAATTAAAAAATTAGAGACAGAAAATATATTTATTAGAGTCAATTTCTATTGTAGAACATGTGAAAATTTATTGAAAAATGTTCCAGGTCGAACTGGTAAAGTTATACTAGATAAATTTTACAGTGTTACAACAAAGAATGATGGTTTTCAAAAGTTAACAAAGTACCAAAGATTTTATCATTATCATTAAGCTCGACTGTTAAAGATAATAATTTACATTTAGACCCCGAACATCATTAAAATATGCACCTATCACTTCAATTGAAGTCGGAAGAACGTTTTCAACAAAAAAAATACTTTAAGCTATAGAAGACAAAATTTTAGTGTCGAAATCCTAGAAAAATCCTTAATTATTAATTGGTATAATAATTAGTTAAGTAGATCTCATTGCGAAAGTGAATAGTTATTAATAACCATACATATACTTCTATGGATGTTACTTAATAACATAATAACTTATTATGTTATTAAGTAAACTCCATAGAATTATTAGTATATAGCTATTAATTGTAATCTTTTACCATATTATTATGCAAAGTTCTTATCAATGTATAAATGTAATTTAGACTAACTACTTTTTGTTGTTTGACTACTTTTTCCTAGATTTCCAGTAGGTAAGCGAAATACATAAAAAATAAAGTGCATAAAAATGCATTAATGGTAAAAATGAAGCATGTATTTGACATATTTATGGGAAGAACGTGACATAATTATGTGCATATTTAAAGCATTTCTTGTGCATAAAAATCTGATGTTTAGTAATAACATTCCTATAGAACAAGCAATTTGTATTTATACCAAATTGATGTATTTTCATTATAATCTTCTTTCAGGTTTTGCCATGTAGTTCTTGTAATAATCGACGTTTCGCTATTCATATCATCGGTTTCTTCACGATTTGTTATCGTAAGCAGTTGGTTGTATCAACAGCGAAACATCGATTATGACCATACGGTAAAACCTGGAAGAAGATTGTATTATTAATAACATCAATCGTGACAGTGCACGGAATTTAATTACAACAATATTTAAATCTGTAAAAAAGAGTATATTAGAGTTATTCAAACGGCGATAGAATGGCATAAGAAAATTTTGCACTTTCCGATATGTATGTACACTATTGTACACATACATAATTTTTTTTTAAATTATACCATAAGTACTTCTTCGATTTTTTTTATATATTCTCCGTTATTCTCCTCATTTATTTCATTATTATTTCGATAACCTGTTGGAAATGTTGTTGTTATGTATTTGTATTTCTGCGGGTTCTTCAATAAAACTAACGGCACACACTATATTCTTCTTCGCCTTTACACGATGAACGACGGCCGACATTGGCGAACACCACCCCAGAATAGTACCCTTCTTCAATGAAACAGGGTAATAGTTCACATTCATTACCCTTACCGGTCAGTCTTCTGAGTCTTAACCAGCATTTTGGAAACAACTATTCCTGGGCCCACCTCGTCATTATCAGCCTTTGGTTCCAACATTCTAACATTTCCTTCCAGATAATCATCTTCAATGCACGCCGTCAAAAATGTTTCACTCCTTGCATCCACAACAACATTATCTGCTGTAATTACTTGTACATTCCCACAATCTTTCCCATGAAGAAACAATTCTTCATTATTTATTTTTAAGGTGCCTTCTTTCATGTTTAACTGGAAGCCGTAGGTGTTCATGATGTCTAATCCCAAGATTATTTCTTCTTCTATGTCGGCTACGAGAACACGATGTCGAATTGATGTTGGTCTTACGATAAAATTGACATCTACTTCACCTGCCACAGAAGCTGCTTCTCCAGTTGCTGTTTTAAGTCTCCAATTTTTATTTCTGGAAATTAAAACTGGTCTCACGATTATTTTCGTCGATCCAGTATCTAGCAAACAAGCATAGGTCCTTCTTACCATAATAGCGTCCACATACAGGCCATCGGTTTGACGTTGCAAGGATGCGATTTGGGCCGTCCTTGGGGCTTGCGGATTCTCAGCCGATTCTTTCTTGGTCCTTTTACCACATTTGTTCTGAATGCGACCGTTTTTTCTACAATTCCGCACGGTCGCGCACTTTTATTTGGTTTGATCTGATTTAGGACTTGACAAACCACCTGCTCCATGAACTCTTCATTTTCCTGTTTATCGACAGAACAGACACGAGCATGGTTCCGAGAGGCTTGTTTTGTAGTCTCAAACTCAAGTGCGTGCGCTAAAGCATCGATCAAAGTCTTTAGTCGTGCCAACCTTAATGCTTGCTGCGTATCAATGTCCCTGAGACCATCTATGAACGTCTGGACAGCTAGGTGTTCCATGGAATTATCTGGCGCCATGGGATACGCAAGTCGAATCAGACGAGCAATATCTGCTAAATAAAACTAACGGTAATTTAGACACACACTATATTAATAATAAAAACGAATAACAATTTAAAAACTAATTACTAACAATAAGAACATTTATGTACATATTTATATTTATGTAAGATTACTCGGCGATGATTTGGTATGGAATTAATCAAATCCCTTCCTGGACGGCTTATATATCGGCCGTCGCACATCTCTCGTGTTTTATATTTTCGATCTTTCCGTTTCTATATCTTTCGAGAAGGTGCCAGAGGTGTGATATGTGACGTATCTTTGGATGAGTCATCACAATATTAACATGTTTTTTGACATCCTGGTGTTCGTCTACTACGGAGTTAACTGATAATTCTAATTAATAGTTTCACTTGTAACATCCAAGAGTGCGTAACTTGCAGACATTACAAAATAGAAATTAGTTTTTTCATTGAGAGAGACAGTAATTATGTTAGCTAATGTAAAAAAAAATCACTAGATTCATGTAAATAGTCGAGAAAATAATTTTAGTTAAATTTATATTTTTAGTAAATATATTTTCAATTGACTGCTTAAACTAAAGATGAAATTGTTAGTAGATTCTTGTTTAAACTATTATGAGTGATTTGGAAAGCAGCAGGAAAGACAAGTCGAGGTAATCGGACAGTGAGCGCAAACAGATGGGTCAGACCGGGTCAAGAAGTCGGCCCAGAGCAATGGGCAATCTGACCTGAGATTTATAATTCCTAAAATAAGTAATTTTTAATATTTATCGAACAAGAACGTCCTCATTTTCGAGCTGCGACAGCAATTGGATATTCACACTATTTGGAACTATATTTCGTAAATATTTTATTATGAGATTGTAAACAAGGATTGAATATCATTAAAGTACAAATGTTTATATACTTTAATTAGATTTATGTAATGAGGTATCCATATGAACTGTTACTTTAACAGAAGAATGTAAATTTAAACACATTAATAATAGCAGACGTTCCAAGCTAGTAACTTTATACATTGCTGGAGCGTATAGGTGCGTATAACTGTTAAAATTTGTACTCATTGACCACACAAATGTGCCAGTTTTTTTTTAATAGCCTCCTTTAAAATTCCGGGTTTACATGAAACATTTGCATTTAAAAAAGCATATTTAAATACTTAAGATTCCACCTAAATATATTTATAATTCCAGTATTAATTGATCTAATCAAATTTTTATTTACTCATTTCTTGCTGTTAAATTAAGGAAAATTAAAAAAAAAAGGATTTTCGAAGCAATGGAGTTTTAAATCCCAGAAAAGAATCGTATGCTAATGGATACTGAGAGAAGGGGGAAAGTCATTGCTCCTGAAAAAAACGTACAATTAAATATAAATGAGAATAAAACTAAATATGCGATGATGAAGAATGGTGAGAGAGAGAGAGACAGTAACATAAATGTAAAACATAAACTCAGTTATTTATCCTTTACATGTGGTAACAAAGAGAAATCACAAGATGTTAGGTCTGGATTGCATAGCGAATGATCCATTATTTCAATGATTTAGGGCAATTAAATACGTTATACAAGATGATTCTTGTTCTTGGACGATTTTCGCGAAGCCCTTGGAGAAGTTTTTTTCATCATTTTTGGATTATAATTCTTGTTGCGTGTGTTTACGCATGTAATTGAAATTGATTTAGTTAAGTTCAAAGTTATTTATTTTGTCCTGTAATAAGGTTTCCTGTTGGGTAAATAAAGTTATATTATTATTATTACTATTATTAACAGCATGACGGCCCTCTAGGACGACATTGGAAACATGTCTAATAATTTCAAAAAATGTGAAGACTGTCTTTCTGTTTCTCCTTTTTTTCTCAAATAGCTTTTGTTGATGGCCGACTTATTTTCGTAAATCCAAATAGCCGATTGTTGCATTTTCTCGGAATCATAGCAGTATACTCTAGATTCATCATCTATAATGATGTTGTGAGAACACTAGATGAGACGATCATTTGGCACGGCGATCTAGTGTAGATCTGTATCATCTTACGCGGTCTTCTTTTTGTATTGCAGTCAAATCGCGGGTACACAACGGTTCAAAGCTTACGTGCCTTCAAATATTGGGGTAGCATAGCTTTACTTACCTTCGCACCAATCTTTAGGATTGCTTGAATACTTCTTACAGTAATGTGTCATCTTCTTCAACATGTTCCGAACAAGACCAATATTCTTTTCGCTAACAGCAGCTTTTAGCTTAGGAAATCGAAACATTGTTATTTAAGGAAAGTCGACCAAGTTTAAATTTATTGTACCACTGCTTTACGGTAGTTAAGGAACTTTCTCAAAACAGTGCTTATGACTTAAGCCACTCACAGCTTGATAATATGAACTTTTTGTTCAATTCCATGATTTCTAGTGCAAATTATTACTTTAAACGTTTGTAGCTTAAAAATGTTAAAATAAACTTTTTAATTGTCATTGTCAATAATCTTGTAAATAACAAAATATCAACATCTGTTAGACAGACTCAGCGGAATGAGAACAACCCTCGTATTATTTGGATAGTCGAATTTGTGTACTTTTTCATAAGTCTATTAAAAATAGATCCGGTAAATTGTGTAAGTATAATTTTATAAACTTGAACGCGCTAAACATTTATATACAAAAATATGTAGAATTATCTGCTCTCAATGGTATAGGTGGTAGATACATTACTTAGCGGCGACATTAATACAGAACAGGATTGTTTCAGAAATACGACCCTGCCCATAATAGTTATGGTTCTTTACCAACTCTAAGGATAAGAGGACCATGCCTTTAATTCTATTAACGAAAAATGTATCCTTTCTTTTATTTAGGACCACTTGCCAATATGCACGATTAGCTGTTTTAATAATCATTACCTTTCATTTTCAGATACTCAAGAGTATATTGAACTTAATGAGAATGAATAACTATTAAAAATCTCATTTTACACGCAATTGTCGCCAAATTTGTTTACGTTAATTTCTACAATGTGACAAACTAAGCTTGTGCCAGGATGCAGAACGCAACACGTCACGACGTCAACCTCCCTGGTTGTGAGGACAAATAAAATGATAATTTCTAATGAAATGCTAGTATGTACACGTTTCGAGATAGACGCGGCTTTTACGCATTTTTTGAAAAGTATAACTTCAGGAGGAGTAAAATTTTAAATCTGAACCGAAAACGCACGAAATAATTGCTTGATGATGTCTGTGTGTAATGAATTGTATAGTAAACACTATAATTTTAGTTAGAATTATAGGCAGCAATAAGATTGTAAATTGAAAGTAATTAAATTAAAAATCTGTTAAAAAAAGGTTTATTAGAAATACCTAAAAAAGAGATTTTGCAATAGTTTCATAAGAGTATATAATTTATTGAACGTCTACTGTAATGATAATTTACATAGAAAGTAGTAAAGTATATTATGAATGGAATTCCGAGATTTTCAATTAATTTTGATTGACGATTCGCCTCATAATCAAAGAGTCTTTCACCATATGTAATTACAATACACATCTGTTAAATATTCAGGAAATCGTAAATTACTAATTTGCACTGTTGAACGAAAAAATTCCGTTAATTATGTTCGTTTAAAAGTATAACGATGAAAGACTGAAGTAAATACGTCTTGATAATTGTTTATTGTTATATTCTTACTTCCACAAGTTTCGCGTTACCAGTGTGAAATACAGTACTGGTATGCAGTTGTTAACCTCGTAATCTCTACTGTGACATTGTTCTTTGAATCACAGATACAATTATCGTATTACAATTCCAGGAAAGGTAAGATTTCTAAAAACAATTTCAAGTTGTAACGAACTTGTGCGAATATATATCAGACAAAATATTTTAGAAAGATTATATGATATGGCAGATAATTATCGAATAATTATAGCAAAACTTAATATTTTTACACAAGATACTAAATACGAAACTTTCTATTTGAAGGAAAATTGGAACATGAAATTAGACTTAAATTCGCAATTTAGTTTTTTAAAAGTGGTAACTATGAAATTTCATATCATATTCAAACGTTAAAGAATATGAAATCGAATTGGGAAATGTAAATGTATGTGTGTGTCAATTACACAAAAAATAACCACAAATAAATTGTCCATAAAGTGGATGGTTATGTTTACGATGTTGTAATTGAAAATATGCAATTAAAGCATTTAAACATTTTTTGATACAGCCTGCAGTTTATTTGCTTAGGCGGTCGTCAAATTCCATAAACTTATTAGTAAATTATTTAGTGTTTTCAAAAATTTCTCTCATTTCAAGCGGGACACCTCTCGTTAATTTTGAATTAAATTTATTAAGTACTAAATATTTAATGGAAAATTGACAAATTCAAACTTTGGCAGTGCCGTTGAGGAAAATGTTGAAAAGTAGCGGTATAACTATTTGAATAATAACCATTAAAATAACTAATACAGGCACTATTGGTTAAATATTTAAAAAAATGTATTAAGACTTGACTGAAACCCCAAGACAAGATTATAAAATACATATTATAATCTTAACGACTGAAAGTCTTAGTGAAATAAAACATCGGATATATACTTTCTGAATACAGCTATTATAACTGTAAATTGTGGACATAAGGTACAGTGCTTCTTTGCACTTTGAGACGTCCACATCATTGCCCCTTTCGAGAAAAAGCATAGTACGCGCAAACTTTCATATACCGGGGGGGGAAGATACATGTTCTCATATTGAATATTATAATATTGTACTTTAATATAGTCGGCCAATACCGTTTTCCAAAAGAATTAAGATATAATCGAAATTCTCAGAAAGTATATGAAGTAATTTCATATTGAAGATGATGGCTTTAAATCACCAATTTGTACATGCAATTATTAATGGCCATTAACAAGTATTCTGTGGTATCTTGCAAATTGACGACGCATCAGCAGACAACAGCGAGCTGAACGGTGTCGTAAAGGAATCTTCTGCTTTATTATTACCATGTGTCGTCACTCAAAAAATCCAAAAGCAATGGGTGAATGTTAAGCGAAAATAACAGCAACGATGGTGAAGCAGGAGCGATTAATTAAGAAGGTTATGATCGTCATATTTTTCTAAAATCATGCAAGTTCCAATTCAAATAGTGCGTAAAATTCAAACAATTATTACGGAGTTGTACACTGAGAAGGTCTCAACTTTTCAAGGTCTAAGAGAATTGCGTCTTAGCTCAAGAACGGATTCCTGGTTCTTTCATCAACAGAACGCACACTCACATATAGAGTATGCGTGACGCAACGGTTTTTTGACACAATTAAATTTAAGATAAAATGCCAAATAAAATAATTATAATAAAAAGTCAGTTGAAATGTCGACGTTTTGGCAAGGATAGTATTTACGTAGCTGTCTCTAATCAGAAATAGACACGTAGCTTCACTGATTGGTTTTGTCGTATGAAGAAATGCATTTATACATTTTTTAAAGGTGCCACCAAGAAAATGCAATTTTTCAGTAATTACACCGATGTAACTAATATAATCTCTTATAATCTGAGAACAAGTTCAGCGACAAAGTGAGCATATATGCGTTTATTTTTCACGATTTACGGAAGGAAATATGTTATTGTCTGAAAACACAGACAAATTGGTGATAAGGGCTGGTGTTGGTTACAACAAAAAAATTACAATCACTTTTGTTTGAAGTCCCACGAACAGTAGGAAATATTTTTAACTAGTTCTTCCATGTCTTCCAACAAGATAGTGTACACTTTACAAACTTAGGAGTTATGGCAATAATATTCAAGTTGTATTGTCATAGGAGATTTCCGTTTTATTAACATAAATTGAAGACAGTCAATAGTTGACTAACATAAATTGAAGACGGTCAATAGTTGGACACGAATTTAGGATAAACTGTATATGTTTCTATACGAATCTATAGTTAAAGTATATTGTTTTGTATGTTTTATAACTATAATATGGACACACTGTTGATAGTTTTATTAAATGTTATAGCTACCTATAAAAATTAGAAATGCATTTAGAAACGGTTAAACAAACTGTGATATCTGATAGACTTATCTTAATTTTAATTATCTTATCGCTAAATCATTGATTGTAAACAAGCACATTTTTCCGATCTAGGAATAATACTTTACAGTTGTTATTAACACATTTACTTCTTACGAAACTAATACCGACAATGCTTATAAAATTCTCTTACCTGATATCCAGATGCATACTTGAGAAAATTGTGAAACTGGTTGTAAACGGACAGCCACGATATCGAGGCGGAAAGCAACCGCAACGACAAATCTTCGGCAAACATTTTTCAACACACGAACAATTTCTTTTAATGAATACAATTATAATCGTTCCTTTATTTCTTTGCTATGACTCGTAATTGATAAAATAATCTAGGAAAGTGAATAAAACTTTGAAAATTAATTGAGATAAATAGTGATTCACAAAATATGTTGCGCAGAATGTGATAATAAATTATCGCATATTCTTAGTACAGAATGTTTCGTTAGTAATGAATTAACACACCTATTGTTTGGAAAATAAGTTATCTCTAGACTTGTTACAATTACATTCACATTAGTCATCAACACATGTTGTTATTCCATAGTATTATCAAAGTGTAATATTTTAAGAAACACCATGGTAGAAATGGTTTGGGGTTTGAACATTGCATCGGGTGTTAAGCAAGTTTTGTCGTATACTTTTATAATTTTTCAAAACACCGTCTGTGATTTTTAATATATTTTCTCAAGCAACAAATTAGGGAAAATATATTTCCATTTTTCTTAGGGAATAGCAGCACAAGCTTGATCTGACGCCGATATTAACTCACAGCTATTAGTAAAACGTCGACGTTTTAACCGTTTTTGTTTGTGTACTGGAAAAGACCGAATGTTGCAGGGTGCAACAATCAGGCTACGAGATGTAGCTATAAAATAACGAGACTGATGTAAAACTTATTTAAAATTTTTACATATTTAATTATCGTCTTTCAATATACACCCTTCCTCTATCCCGGCAACGCGCCATTCGACGACGTTCTACTTGGCTAGAAACGTCTTGACAGACAATGCAGTGTGCCCCGATGCGTTGTCTTGATGAAGAATTCATGACTTTTTTTTACACAATTCGGGTCTTCTTTTTATGACTTTCTTATGTAGTTGAGTAAGAACCTAAAGGTAGCATGCTGATTAATAATTTGACCTTCGGGAACCCAGACAAAGCACACAATGCCATCGATATCAAATAAAATATTGATTTGTTCACTCGCGCTTTTTTAGCTCTGGGTGAAGTTGTGCTCTTCCAATGCATTGATTGTACGGCGCATGCATGGTTCGTCAAGAGTGGCATCTGTCTCGTTATTTTATAGCTCCATCTGGTATTCGAAGAATCATCTTAATAATTATAAACATAGTTTCTAAAGAAAACGTTGTTGCGTTGTACGCAGCAGCGTAGTCTCGATTGAGTAACCAGGAATTAATTCTTAGGTGAATCACCATGCATTATTTACAAAATACGATGGCGCTATCGTGCCCAATTTGCAATTATTGGAGGTTCTTCTTTCTCAAACATTCAAATTTTTTTCGCGAATTCTTAGGATTCGTTGTAATAGCAAAGCCATGCTTCGCCACTAGTGACTGCTGAAACTTTTTAATCGTTCAACTTGCTGCTGTATTTGCTGATACGTCAATTTGGTAACCGCAGAGTATGAAGTTTCCTTACTTACTTCCGTATATGATCAAGAACAATTGTATATAGGTATAGCTGATGATAGATATATGCATTAATGTCGAATATGTTCTGAATTTACAGATATGTTGTGTTGCTGAAATAATTTTTATAGTGCAACCACATTTTTCTCGTAACAATCTTCCAGAATGGTAAAATTTTTGTATTATCGTTCTATAGCTTTTAAGAAAGACAGAAAGTTAAATATACCCGGGATGTTCAACTTCGCTTAAAATTGTAAGCTGTAATAATACTCTCTGTAAATACCTCTTATTCATTTAATTTCTGTACGGTTTTCTCCAACTTTTTAATTTTTAGATTAGAATCCTTTGCCACACCTTTTTCGACCGTCTGTTCTCCAGCATTCGTTTGAGGTATAAATTTTACTATTCACTGCATTTTAAAATTGTCCCGTATTCTCCGTTTTGTATCCTTTGCCTTTTACATATCTACACATTTGAATAAAACTTTTTAATAGTTTCCATACCAATCTTGAAATTATTTTTTGATTGTTTAAAGAAATGCGATTGCGTTCATGTTCCTTCTCTGCAGATCAGAACCTTACATTCTTACCAGTTGTTACGCTCGAAAAATTACCCTGAGACCATTTGGGAATTCTTATTGAATTTATTTCATTATTTGCTTACGTTAAGACATCTTAGGCTGATCACAATTCAAAATTTACGTTTATTACAATTATATTTATTTTTGTTGTTAATTATCAATCTATTTAGGCTTCTTCAACTTTGTTATTTTTATAAAATTTACTTATGTTCAAATATTTTGGATGTCGCTATATCCGTATTCCTTTTTCCGGTTATTTTCCGTCATATCGATGTTTAAAGATGCTCCACTGCGTGGAAAATTGCGAATGTAAAATCAGCCTTCCACGTGGTGTGGTCCACGAAGAGATACCGAAGTATAATTGGTTTAATTACTTAATTACTTGGGCGGTAGCACCAAATTATATCCTAAGGAGGATAAGCATAAGCAAAAATTCAAAAGAAAATGATATCTTTTACCGCAAAGACTAGGTTCACTTACAAAAATAAAACACGACTAATATCGGCAACGCTCTTGAACGAAGTGCGTCCAATCGAGATGAACAGAAATCGGTCGGGGATCGATATACATCACGCACAAGACCGTTGATCGGTAAATTTGAAAGGAAAGGAATTAATTTACCAAAAACCCTAACAAGGTTTAAGAGTGATCAACGAAGCCAACAAGCGAAAATTCGGTAATTAATACGCCGCAATAAAGGATAATTAACTGATACAAGATCTTACCAAACGTAAAGCGAACTGTAATCGGAAGAACACATAATGACGAAAAGATGGCGCAACAGCGAAAGAAATGAAGTACGCAAAAATTACGTTAATTAAAGGTTAATCAGATAAATTAAGCACCCAAATAGATTCACAAAATTCTAATAAAAATTACCACAATATAAGAATTGATTAAAGAGAAACAAAAATAGAATAAAAGTAAAAATTAAACGCAGCATAACTATGCATAAAATTCCAAAATGTCGTCCTGTGCCGAGGTATAGGAAAATAACCGGAAAAAGGAATACGGATATAGCGACATCCAAAATATTTGAACATAAGTAAATTTTATGAAAATAACAAAGTTGAAGAAGCCTAAATAGATTGATAATTAATAACAAAAATAAATATAATTGTAATAAACGTAAATTTTGAATTGTGATCAGCCTAAGATGTGTTAACGTAAGCAAATAATGAAATAAATTCAATAAAAATTCCCAAATGGTCTCATGATAATTTTTCGAGCGTAACAACTTTCAATGTAAATAAAAACATTGCGTAATTCGCTTGTAATAATTGAATATTAATAATTCGTGCAATGTAGTTTGATGAATGCTTTAAATTATACTAAAATATACTACTCCTTAGCCGTCTCGAAATATCGAGCGATAATTTGTCCAGGTAATATTATAACGGATCGTATTTTCCCCCGCTAGAATCAGTAGAATGAGAACTATCTATAAAAGTCTCTGGAAAAACGTCATCGTAATTTCTGTTAAACATTAATTGAAGTGATACTGAAAATTACATTATGTACATACTATACAATAGGTAGACTTGCGCCAAACTAATGAGATATATGTATTACCATAATTTTGTATAAAATGACAAGTTCACAACCGTCACAATAGCTGTTGACGAAACCAGGTGCAAAACTGAAATAGAAATAACATATTTCTCTTGTTTCAATGGCAGGTCGCATAAACTCGTCATCTTTAAAAATCTATAAATGCCCGTAAACAAAATAAAATTTTATAAAATAATGGTACAGTTCTTATCTAAATTTCACACTGCAGTTATAAATAAAGAATAATAATCTTTTCACTTGACTCCTTTTTAAATATAGAATAAGTTAATCATACAATGTTACCGTTTACAGTAGTTGCCAGCTGGTAGATACGAACTCTGGTAAGAAGTGTTGGTGGGTTAATAAATTGACCTATGCGCCCACATTATGCAATAAATGCCTCCGTAGCTCTACTACTACAGTCTTCTAAACATTACACAGTATTCACTCTTATGCAGGTCCAATTCATTATTTAAGATTGAATAGCGCCGAGTGAACTATGTATTATTTTCCAGTACTTAATGAAAACAATAGCCTTAGATAATCATGATGATAATGTGTACCGCCCTTCATTAAAAAAGACGGCTAGTGGTCTAGACCGGAACTCGGAATATATCGTGCATAAACTTCTTAAAGTTGGGTTAATTTCTAACCGTCATAGCGGCGCACAATATTGCATACCAATTATTGTAAAAATGTAAAGAAATTTAACGAATATAAAATATAGGAATGAATTTATAATAATTATAAACTATAGTTTGAAGTAACCCTATATATGTATATATATATATATACATATATAGGGTTATATATTATATATATATAATAGAAAAATTAAAAACAAACCCCCCCCCCAGCACGCACAAGACAAAAACGGAAAAAAATATCTCCCATTAGAAATAACAATGTTAACTTATACCCCTAAATACGGTCCTGACTACCATGCTCATTCCAAAAAACAGAAATTAGACCCCCGCAAACTAGGGCATTAGTTCACTTACAAAATCCGCACAAGCATGTTCGTTCTAAGAAACCCGGGTGTCGAAACACATGTGGCGTATCCGTGTAGAAAAAACAACAAATGTGAGTTTGGTTTGACTTTTATTTTTCTCTTTACGTATTGTATTGTAATTCAACTTTCCTGTTCATTTTAGCCATTCTTATTTTTATTTTACGTAAGTTTCAATGTTGGATGTTGGCTCGATTTGTAATCATATTTAATCTAATTTTAAACTTAAAAATTGTTAATATTGTTAAGTCTCCAATTAATTCGTACAGATATTATTCAAATGAATGTCCCCCTACCATTCTAAGCTATTTTAAATTAATGTTGTTTAGTTTTCAACGTAAAACACTAACCTAATCCGTAATTCATTTCTTAATATAATGTTAAATTTAAAATGGTCAATTCAATTGTTATATCACATAAAACAAACACAGTTCTCATGTTCATTGTAATGATTCTTGTTTCCAGATGCTTGAAAAAGACTGAATTGATAAAGGTCGAAACGTCGCAAACAAACATCTAAATTCAATAAAAGGTCGCTAAAACCAACAAAAATCTATTATTTTTAATATATATATATATATAGTATGTAACATTAAGAAATAAGAAATAAGTCGACATTTACATGTAAGAATGTGATTTAATATTCATTAATTCTCACTTGCAGTAAATTCCATATGTAACATTAGTTTATTGTTATACTTGAAGAAGCTACTGTGTAGCGAAACAGCTTGTCATATATATTTTTTAAATATAGTGTAAATCTACAAACATCACTTGTGTGTTTTATTTATATTTTTATTTATGAAATGGATTTACATCAAGTAAAGGTCGAAACAATTCAAGATTTGATAGATAACTCCGTGTCACAAATATTTGCTGATTACTTCTTTGAGAAATTCATATCAACCAACTATAATAGAAATGCTGAATTAAATTACTAAATATGTATACATACAAAATATCTACTTCATGTTTTATTTACTACCTTGCCTACTTTCGCGATAATATTTGTTATTACATTACTGTTAGTAAAAGTATTTAGCAGAATATCAATATAAACTCGGTATACGATTACCGAATATACGCTTTTTTAATATTTACATAACTGAAGATCGACAAATTGTTTAATCAAAAATCAACACATAATTAAAAACGAAATGTTTGTAAACTTTCAGTCAGTATCTACATTTCAATTAATAACTAAAAATACATATTTACAAACACAAGACGGCGATTATAAGAAAATAAATTTAAAGGTCATAATAACCTGCATATCTTATCTATATTCATTCATAAAAATCTGGATGCTTAGAAAATACTTGCCCAAAAAATCATTTGATAAAAAAATTGGAGTTTTATTTTTAACTGAAAATAGTACAGACAAAATAATGACAAATGGAAAAAAAATGTGATAAATTGAATTGATTCGGCATTTACTTGATGAAGACCCATAATTTAAAATAGAAATAAAACTACGGTTCTAATCTTCACTTTTAATCTTTAATCGTAACACGACAATTGTTTCGCCAGCACAGTGGCTTCCTTAGGTGTTTACATCTAAAGAGTACGTTACAAACTAAATTAAAACATTGCCGACCAGATGTGCCACATTTTCTCACTACCGACAATACTTGTGTAAATTCATAGATTTCTTTAAAAACATTGTAAAATAATACCAACCTTCTTGATTTTATATACATATTTTTTAATTTAGTTTGTAACGTACTCTTTAGATGTAAGCACCTGAGGAAGCCACTGTGCTGGCGAAACAATTGTCGTGTTACGATTAAAGATTAAAAGTGAAGATTAGAACCGTAGTTTTATTTCTATTTTAAATGTGATAAAAGTTGTAAAGTAACAGAGATTTCACACTTACAGTTTAAGAGACTCAAGGACACTTGTTTTGGTTTTCTATTAACCTATGGGCAGGAATTGTTAATGGTACTCTCATCGGACCATTTATTTTACCACATCGTTTACCTGCCCAAGCTTGTATTCAAGCAGGAGACGTTAACTTCGAGCATTTGTTCTAGGAGGTGTTCCTGTGCTGCTCGCATAAGTGTGAATACTTTACAGTTTTGGTCACAGTTTTTTTTTCGTTTGCCAATATTTTGTGTGTACTATTTTCAGTTAAAAATAAAGCTCCAATTTTTTTATCGCCCTTTATATGCGGCACATGGAAAAGAAACAATATTTAAAAAAAACTTATAAACCCAGCTAACCACAATTAGTAATCATACACTAAATAAGTTTTCGACAACTAAGCTGTAATCCTCAGTAGGTAGGAATAATAATCACAGTGGAGACTATAAGCGAATACAAAAATTGCGAAACATTTTACATGACGTCCACATATACACACGTCTTGTAATATGTATAGCGATTTTTGTATTAGCTTTACTGTGCCCCACGTTCAACACTGTTATTTTTACCTACCGAGGATGACCACTTAGTTGTCGAAAGATGTATTTACGATACGAATCAGTTTTAATTAAGTGTTTATTTAGCCACAGTCTCCAAAGAAAGACCGTTCCTTTAAGAAATAAGATATAAAAAATAAAAGATGTGTGTCGCATTTTGTTTTAAGAGTTAGCCATGAGAAATATAGGTAATGTCTTGATTCTACTTACTAAACTGCTCAAAAATTGTAGTGGATAATTTATATACTTGCGATAAATTCTGGATTTAAATAAAAATCATTTATTGTGTGTTCTAATTTATTACGCGATTCTTTTACACACGTTTAACACAAAGAAAGTTGCAAAAATAAAACAAGGATACTAAACAGATAGCAAAATATAGTGAAGTACAAATGTGTATTGTGGATGTAGTTTAATGGTACTTCTCCTAATGTGGAGTTGTAACCCACTGTAAAATCAATTAAATTATGAATGAAAGGCTGAGAAATGTTTTGCCAAACGTCTTTTAAAACATTGGCAAGCTGCTGTAATGTCTGTGGTGGCTGTTGTAGACGGTTTAACTGTCTCGACATTTCAGTTCGGACATGTTCAATACAATTCTGATCCGCAGAACAAGCTGACCAGACCTTTCGGTCAATACCATGAATTCTGTCACGGTGCGGTCGAGCATTATCGCTGAGTAAAGCAAAATTGGGTCGATAGTGGCATAGTTTCGTGAATTAGGTCAACCATAACTGTGCGTCCGTCAAACCAAAGGTGTCCTTCAACGCACACTGATCCGCCACCGAAAAAAGTTGTTGGCGTCACGATATGTATATTATATCGTTGTCCTCGTTCTCTCCACAACAAAATTCGATCATTGTAAAGCCGAAATCTGGACGCATAAGTGAAAAGACCATGTTCAATAGCCTAACAATGTCTTTGATTTCGCAGCTCCCTTGTTAACCGTAGCCAATTAGCGGCTGTTTTGGGCGGTTATAGCACTTTCTCTCCCACCACCATGAGTATATGCGGCACTACCCATGTTTCTGTATTGATTCCATGCTTTACTAATCTGACTAAGAAACCTGTAACCGGTTAGTTGAAGCAATAAAATTTGAGTCAGAAATGATAATGGACAATAGAACATGTGTTAAAACACCAACAATTGAAAAAATGAAGACAAAAAAGGACACTGAAAATGAAAGATTTGCAATTTAAAAAATAATATTTGTTTCTACCCCTACACAATTTTTTGGAAGATGTTTTTTTTTTGTTTACACTAGTTTAACATAAAACGAAATGTAATAACTAAATGTGGTAAAATCTTGAAGCATTAATTTAAATGATAAAAACTCAGTTTTGTTTCAAACATCCATTTCTATTTTAATTTTTTGGCGGGACTTCTAATCAAATCTAACCTTCAACTCGACGTCTGTAGTCTGGAAGAAATAGATTGTGTTTTCTGAGTATACCGATACGATGGAAAATCTAATGGGATTCTCTATATTACTCTACAATAATTAAATGGTAATTGAATTAATCCATAGTTTTATTCCTACTACGCATTCAATCAAATCCAGTGTGTCCTTTATAGGGCGGAGTTTCGACTTCCAAAATAATGATTTACTAATAGGTCTGGTTGGTAAAAATCTAGATTTAAGCTCTAAATGCGATCTCTGGTATATTTTAAATACTGACCGTTATTTTGCTGCAGTAATAAGCGATTATTGTATGTAATGGAAGACCGAAGAATGGAAATATGAAATACGAAAATCAAAATTTGAAACATAATTAAATTTAGTATAATCGTAATTCTAATAAATAACACAGGTCTACAGTGATTTTGATGTTTGAAAGCTGTTTGCTAATTTGTATATGTTTGGGGGCCCTTATTCCAAAAAACGCCATATTTTTGCTCTATCACGTAAATTTTTTTTATAGCGCTCTATATCTTAAAAATGTTAATTTATTAATATACATACTTATGACAAGAATATGTTTGTTCCATGTTAGGCATGATTTTTAAATGAATTGATTTTTTTGAAATTAAATGTGATTTGGCAACACTGGTTAATATTAGATTTCTCAGCAAAGCAACAGAGTCGGCGCAGAAGCGTCAATACAACGTTGAAACCTGCTTATATGCAGTTTGGTTGTGTTAGTCGTCGTGCTACTGTGTCCGCGCGCTTGTTGTCTTCGTTGTTGCGTATTTTAAGTGTTCTAAAACGTATAAATATGGAAAGAAGACATTGTGTGAACAATCCGAATAACTTTTGTTATATCTGTGGTAGTTATGTCGTAGTAAAGCAGAGGCAAACTATAACTTCGTTTGTGAAAAATGTATACCACGCTTATTTTGGTGTAAAAATTGGCGACCAAGACAAGTCCTGGGCTCCTCATACTGTTTGTTCCGTTTGCGTTGAAGCATTAAGAAACTGGCAAAAAAGTAGGAAGAAATGTTTAAGCTTTGGCGTTCCTATGGTATGGCGAGAGCCTCGAAATCACAGTGATGATTGTTATTCTTGTTCGTGTAATGTTCAAGGATTCAACAGAAAAAATAAGAAACAAATTGTGTATCCCAATCTTGACTCTGCTATTCGACCAGTTCCTCATTGACCAGATGTACCGATACCTACCGCCCCAAAAGCACTAGAAAACGTCATATCATCAAAATCAGAGGAATCTAATTGCGACCCAGATGACTCAGATTTCACACCAGATTTCAGAGAGCCCGAAGTGTTTAACCGGAGAACTAAATGATTTAATTAGAGATTTGCACCTTCCAAAGGATGCATCCGAATTGTTAGCCTCCCGACTTCGTGAGAAACATTTACTGGCACCTGGCGTCACATCAAGCTTTTACCGGGATCGCGAAAGAGTTATGTCAATATTTTACTCAAGACGGACCGCTAGTGTATTGCAACAATATTCCTGACTTAATTTCAAAATTAGGAAATGTGCCGTATGTAAAAGAAGAATGGCGCCTGTTTATTGACTCAAGTAAGCGTAGTTTAAAAGGCGTTTTATTGCACAATGGTAACGAGCTGGCCTCGGTTCCCGTTGCCCATTCGGTACATTTAATGGAAACGTATGAAAATTTTGAACTTCTTTTAAAGAAAATAAACTACCAAGAACATCAGTGGATGCTTTGTGGTGACCTTAGAGTGCTGTGCATGCTACTAGGACAACAAGGAGGTTATACAAAATTTTCATGCTTTATTTGTGAGTGGGATAGTCGAGCAAGGGATAGACATTGGACTCAAATAGAATGGCCCTCTAGAACAAGCCTTACACCTGGTAACAAAAATGTATTAAGAGATAGCTTGGTTGACCCCAAAATAGTTTTACTGCCTCCTCACCATATCAAACTTGGCTTGATGAAGCAGTTTGTTAAAGCCCTAGACAAAAATGGACAGTGTTTTAAATATTTGTGCGAGACATTTCCAGCCTTATCCGATGCCAAGTTAAAAGAAGGTATTTTTGTTGGGCCGCAGATAAGAACATTATGCAAAGACAAGGATTTTCAAAACACAATGACCAATGTCGAGAAAAACGCCTGGGTTTCATTTAAAGAAGTAATTGATAAGTTTCTTGGGAACTCTAAGGACGAAAACTACGAAAATATTGTTCAAAATATGTTACAACACTTTCATCGTCTAGGTTGTAATATGAGTTTGAAAGTGCATTTCCTGTTTTCACACTTGAACTATTTTCCTGAAAATCTTGGAGCAGTTAGCTAAGAACAGGGAGAGAGGTTTCACCAAGATATTAAGGAAATGGAACGGCGATACCAAGGCAGATGGAGCATAACGATGATGGCGGACTACTGCTGGATGTTAAAACGGGATATGCCCTTAAAAACATACAACCGAATGTCCGGACAGCGCAGCTTTCTGGCAAAAAGACAAAGATTTCACTTAAAAAAGACTGAGTAAAGTATTTTTTTCCACTTTTTTAACTTGTATTCCACCTTTTTACTCAATAAACAAATAATTTTTTTTAGAAATATCGTTCTCTTCATTTAATATTTGCAAAAAAACCTTACATGATACAAATAAATGCATAGAATTTTTTAAATCAGCCTACCAAAATTATATAAAATCAGTTTTCAAAATAAAAATATCTGTCAAAAAGTTTAATTTTGTAAACCTGTGTAATTAATATGATACGTTCAAAATTTTCCCGGTGCTGTTATTTTTGACCATAACTGTATACACTTTTCAATTATATCAATTTTACAATTTGTAAGTATATTTTAGCAGAACTTAGAAATAAATTTCCAATAAACCAATCAAATTTTTCGTTAAAATTTATCGCTGGAATCAATTGATAAATGCATTGAAAGTAATTAAATTTACTTGACAATTTCCGCTAGTATTTTAGTTCCACGATCACACTTCTGTAGAAAGTAAGTCTTGTATCGACGCAACAAAAATAGCAAATTAATTTAGCAGCGTTCATTACGTAAACCGCGCCCACACCATACCATACAACATTGAATATTATTCACACAATAAGCTACGTATACGACAATAACTATTTAACTGTAGCGTGTATGTATATGGTGGTAAAGCAAAACACTCTATCGTTAACAAAAGTCCAAAACCGAGCGAATAGAATGACTGTATATTTTCGAATTCTATAATCATTGACCTAATAAAGATCGCTCGCTAATCGAATTATACACACGTCTTGGATCAATAAATGTTTCATTTTATAAATCAATTTGAATATTTACGACTATTTTACTATACGATTATTTTCATTGGAGGCCATATAATTATAAAAAATATTCACATAACCTTGACGAGAAACGAATCCAAGACCGACAAGTACTGTAAAAGAATTTTGTGTACATCGCATATAAATTTACCTGGTTTGGTGTGAAAAATGTGAACATAATATACAAACGTTTCTTCGAGCCAATGTTTTAGATTTTAGATGTTTATACAATACATACACAATGTATATCCTACCGAACGTAAAAGTCACTATACTACTAACAAGTATGCATATTTGGTGAAGCAAAGACAATAACAATTCATATTAATTTCAGTTTAAGCTAAATATTGTGAACTTGTGATATTAGGAGAGTCGAAAATCCACCAAAATAGATAAGGTTTTGCAAATTTGACAACTGATGGAGAGAATCGAATTCCTTTTTAATAAATGTTTAAAAGATTCTTTACAGGGTTGCAGTGTATAGTAGTTGTGCGGAAGCGTTTATTTTACTTTACTGTGCCTCATGTGTGACTTTTAATTAGTAGTTTTTACCTACTGATGATGACAACTTAGTTGTCGAAATACGTATTTAGGATACGACTAATAATTGTGGTAAGGGGTTATATACCTTTTTAAATTAGTTTAAAAGATTGTTAAAAACTCATACATTTAGTGCAAATAAACCAGATGGCAGTTCTAAAAGTTATACACTAACGTCTCTTCTTAGACATTTATATAAAATAATCCCACTAAAATGTCTGAAATAATGGTAGTAGAATTATTCTGTAAGTTTGGCTTTGGGCCAGCGAAATTTGTACAATACCTTTTAAATTTTCATATTGAACATGGCTTCGATTGAGAAGTTGTTTTCATAAGTTATACAGTGTGTATAACAAGAGAAAAAAAGTTTATTACCTGAAGGGCAACGCTAATAAAATATTTAACGGTGCAGAGGTTGGGAGATACCTCTGTCTAATACGTATACATTTCAGAACACTTCTCTTTTGCAAGTGAGTGAAAGTAAATCAATTTGACGGCTCTGTATTTAAAAAGATACGAAGCGATGTTTCTTTGTGTTAATAGCAAATAACCGAAAGTGTATAAATATGCCAAAACGAGATATGCGCATAAGTCAGAACGATTCGTACGCCTGTAGATTAGCCGCTACAAACCGACAAAAACTTGATCTCTCAGGTCGCATAAAGTACGAGAGACAACAACGAAACAGGATAAGGTTTTAGTCACTTTGATTCAGAAAAAAAACACAATACGCCTTATGTCAGCACCAACAGACTTGACAGTTTAATGACTGTTAGAAGTCGTTTACCACAGCACAGTAGTAAAACTATTATTGACCGACTGCTTTCGAGAAGCGCGCTGTATCTGGGCGAATAACAACTTTGACAGAGATTAGTCTGACCATTGTGTTAACAGATGAGGTTATATTTCTACGCATGGTTACTACAAAGGAAACCCTGGTCTATACAAGTACGAATCCCGAATCGTAAACACCCAGTAAACGTCCGTGTGTGGGGATGCTTCAATGCCCGATTTTTTCATGTGTTTTTACAGAAAATTTGAACGCACTTCGAATACTCGAATTGTTTTAAATAGGCCCTTATAGCTTCTGTAGGAATGCAGTTTGGGGAACATAACGATGAGTGAATTATACAAAAGGATAATGATCTGAAATATCGCATCGCAGCAGGCGCTGTGCCGAATGAAAACTGTAACACGATATCACTACAATAAAACAGCCCTCTCGAGCTTTCCTTAAAAAATGTATGGCCGACACAATGTTTGTTCAGACGAAAGCAATCTGGGAATCCATCGTGATGCCACTTTGTTCATTCCTAAACAATCCTAAACATTCCTAAACAATCAAACGTGAAATTTTTAGTACTATAGCTTCTGATATTTTCTTTTCAGCAGATATAATTAGACACCTTCTTTCTTCGATCTGCTAAGACCTGCCCCTCGATTTCCATGATGTTTCCTTTCTTCTTGTTTCGATAAGCCTTTCGCATCTAGGATCGTCTTGTATTGATTCCGTATCCCCCTCGAAATTGCGTACTGTTTCAACTAAAAAATATGACGGCGCATCTTTCTTATACACATTTTGTCTTCCTCTGTATATTTTTGGGTCCATTTCCTTCTTTCGTAAAGAATTTTATCACTCACTTTGGTTAAATAAATGTCTGTAAAAACAGCATAATTCTCTGTATTTGGACTAAACTTGGTCACTATAAATCCAAATGTAACAGTAAAAGCTTGCTATTGTCACTTAACTTTTTCATGGCTAGATAGATAATATAAAAATCTTCCCTTGAAAATATCGGTACCATTCTCTGTTAATTGCAGATTGTAATTGCTTGGCAAATATCGTCATCTATTCTCAAACAAGAACATATTGGCATCAAACCATGATAATATACACAAAAATAAATTAAGTAAGAATATTGGTCCACCTGAGGTATGAGAGAGTAGCTGAAGAATTTTATGTTATGTAATGATTGATCCATTGGTGTTTCTGGATTTCGACATATTCATACAAGTCGACACCTGCCTATTAACAACGGTTTGCAGCTCTCTATGCGGGTATAAGATCACTTGAATTGAGTGAAAAACATTATAACAAAATAAATTATGAGCCTAGTCAAAACGTCGAGTCTGTGTAAGGGGCCGTTCAAGTATTACGTAAGGACCAAAGGGTCTTTGCTTTGCTTATTTTTGATGACATGGGGTGGTCTGAATGGTGATTACGTCAGCAATATTTATTTATTGTCTGATTTGAACACATATGGCCACCCTACTTGTCTATGCTCAAAAACTAAAAGCATATTCAGGGATTTCCCGAAATAATTATTACTTTATACTCGCTCTCACGCGATGTTTTATGGTTAAGTAAGAAACAGAAGTAAGGGAATTACCGCGCGCGCTATTCACTTGTCGGCGTTTGTCTGGTCTAATATCATTGGATTTGACGTGTTCTAAGGTAATATTTGTTTACTATTGACCGACTTTTGCCACCGTTGAAATAGTTGAAAATGTCGTCTAATGTAAACAAATCAAAATTATACCAAAATTTTTTCGAAAGTTTTAAAAAATCTCACACGAACACAAAATGTGCAGAAGTTAGTTAATGAAGTTTGGCGTGGTTATAAGATACAAAGTCCGACAAGTAACTCGATATTATTGTGTCTAAGAGAATTGAAGAAGAATTGCAAGCAGCAACTTGGAACAAATCGAGTCTATTAAGCTTTTTTCCAAGGTAAGTTAGCCTTCTGTTTGTTGTTAACTTGCTCTGCCCGCGCTTTTAGTAGATATTTTTACAGTATCGCTACGAAATGGCAAAAAAACGGAATCCTTTATAATATCGTCATTTTGTCCATCCACTCAGATTAGCTCTACACTTAAATTCTTCGCCTAAATAGTTTCTACACATGCCCTAGAATTATTTTTGTTTAACGGTAAAATCGAAACTTTCAAGTCGAACATGCAAAAGATGTGGTCTTTAGTCAGTCAAGTCATTAAATTGTCACAGCAAGGAGATCCATAAAAATATAAACACACACACCGAAACAAGAGTGAAACCTATAAGAGTGGCTGCTCGTTGTGCTAATGAATTGATGGGCATTGTACAAACTTTAGACGAATACCAACTTGTTCACTGGCTTGAAGAAAACGGTGTCGATTTCTCAAAAGAACACAAAAGTGAGCAGACACACAACAACATCGAGCAGCAAACATCCAATGTCATCGAAGATTTAGAGTCATAAGTGTCTTGGGCTGAGGACGATTAATTTTGAGTTTGCCAAATTTTGAAATAGAACAAAATAAATAAATATCGTTTATATGTTAATAATATAATATTGAAATATTATGTTAATGATTTGCTTGAACAAATATTAAATGCGCATTAAATTCCTTTATAGTTTATAAATTGCTTATTTCATTGTATAGACTTAATAACTATGATAGATAAATACTGAACAGATCTTTTATACCAATGCTTACGTAAGTATAGGGGGGAGGGGGAAGCTTTGCTTACTTTTGCTGACAGGTGGGAGGGCGGATTAAAATTTTGCTAAAATTCTGCTTACGTAATACTTAAACGGCCCCTAAATAACAGTTTCTCTTAACAAGTAATCAACACTTGAAGAAGACTTCAGTATAAAGAAGCATATAAACTTTATTTCGGTTTCGAATTTGACACGAAGAGAAATTTTGGGCTCTGCATATACATAGGTTTTACATGAAGTGGTTATTTCGTCAGTTTAGCTTAATAGAAAGGGCAGTAATATTCCACTGGAGTTCCAACAATTAGGTGAAAAAGAAATCCATAAAACGAATTGTCACTTGCCAGTTTCCCAGTTTATGAATACATTACAAATTTATGAAAAAATACCTATAATAGTACCTATGGAGGAAAAAGTTGCGAAGTCGTCAAACACTGAGAAAAATTTTGCACCACCTTAAAATGTCAAAATTACACTTGATCACGTAGTCATATCCCAACAACCTAGTACAGGATATTAAATTTTCTAGGAAAGATGCAGAAATACACACATTTGTAACGCCATTGTCGGAAAAACTTTTCCGGATATATATTTTTTAATAAATTAACAACTTACTCGAACTAAGCTGGGTACGTAATTCTTCCAAAGAACTTTAAGATTTAATAAATGTTTATTATATTCAAAAAGTATTCATTGATTTTGAACAAAACGTTTTAGAAACAAACAGTTTGCTTTATGGTTAGCAGTAAGTAGTTATAGTAAAATAGAAATACATATATCATTAATCATTACATTCATTACAAGTAAGAAAAAAGAAAAGGTAAAAAGCAATTTCTTGCTTTCATATTTATTGTTCATTAGACAGTATTTATTAAGTCCTTTATTAGGTTTGCGTGTATGTATTAATTTACATTCCAATATTAATGTTGTGTCGTAATTCAAAATTCTGTTTGACAATAAAAATTTATTATTATCGTTATTATTATATTAGTAATGGATTGTACGAATTTTTAATTGCTATTATCATACTATTAGATACTACTGGCTTTTGCAATAATTTATTTTTATTTCCTCAGGAGTGGTAATTGATAATGATAATCTTACTACAAAGCAGCAGTTGAAACTACTCATAAAACAACCACAAACTGAATCAATTTAAACATGAAAACTTTCCGTATGTACCCACGTGAATAAACACCGATTTTGTTGTATGAAAGTTTCTCAACAAAGTACAGCTCAGCAACTTATGATTCACTCCAAGTACATATAATTACGCAGTCAGCTATTAATAATCACCCCCGTTCTTGTAACCTAGCATCCCATTTCCTTGACATGCAAGCAAACTTGGATAAAGTAAACCCACGCCTTGCATTACTTCCGATACGACAGGGTTCATTGTACAAAAGCATAAAGATACGTCAAGCAAATGCAACATATGCATTTTATTACTATAAAGCAGAAATTACAGGTATAAAATCAATTACTGAATGTTATAGAAATTAGAAGATTTACTTAATTCAATTTTTTTTTTAAAAATAAATTGGCAATGGCAAATTTTCTATGCAGTAATTTTCACCATCTCTATCATCAAATTAAAGATTGTTAATGTTTTCATGTTAAAAAAATGTAATCAGCTGAAAATAAATAGCGATCAAGTCGAAATTTGTAATTTTATCAAACGCATACAAAAGTATATGAATAAATATTTTATAGGTAGGTAGTCTGAGGTATTTCGTTTTGTTAGGGCGTCGCGTCAAGTAATATTATTACGAGCTATTATTAATTAGTAGTTCATAAAGAAACGCTATGTTTCATCTAAAACTATTCCGATGAATTTGTTTTAAGCACAAAATTAACAAATAACCCCAACCTTAAACGCATAGTATGTATTAAACTTAATTAATACAAAGGTATTTTTAATAATACAAAATATTATTAAAACTCTGGTGTGAAGAACACAAATGCAGGTTCACTATTAATATTTTCTGTGAACGTGTCCGAATATATCCTATCCCCAGAGACGTAGATACGTATTTCACCTTTCTACAGGCTCATCGGTACGCCCCTGCTGGAGAAAGGATATTCCCAGACACATTCACAGAAAAGAACCACATCGCCCTATCACCGTAATTATCCAGACCGAGCGCAGAAGTAAATTCGGCGCTACCTGTTGTCAGACAGCCGAAGTACCTCGCATACCGTCCACATAATTAATGTAAAGTAACGACGCCCTTCCAAAGGTTGGCACAGCCAATCTCTCTAGAAAACTGCATTTTGTTTGTGCCTTCACTCATACTACGGCTTAACCGCATGTGTAATGTATCAGAATAATTGAAACATACATGAGTAACATGAGTAGGTAAACCCCACCAGTTTTGTATAATACAAAGGTATTTGTACACAAATGCAGGTTCACTATTAATATTAATAGTGAACCTGCATTTGTGTTCTTCACACCAGATTTTTAATAATATTTTGTATTATTAAAAATACCTTTGTATTATACAAAACTGGTGGGGTTTACCTACTCATGTATGTTTCAATTATTCTGATACATTAAACTTAATTTGTAAATAATACAATTTGTAGAATTACATTGATTAGCAATAAGACAAAATAACTAATTGGTAATTACTTGTTATAATATAAAGCTTTATTTTAATTGAATATTTTGGAAAAATCGCCGACATACACACACTAACTGTATTCAACACTATGACCAGTCTCAGCAATGTCATTGTAGTCATTACGTTCAACTCCTTCACCGTGTCCAGCCTAATCACTAAGTATTTCCGAAATTGAATATTTTTTCTAGGAATTGAAGTAAAAATTTCCAAATAAATAATGCAAATGTTTTCTTTTAATCTCATTCTACCTCAAACTTTGGACGCTTAGTTTATCGAACGAAAATGAAAATTAGTCGAAATATTCCCAATTCAACGTGTTCATTCAACTGTTTTTCTGCTTTGATAAGTGTAACTTGAACATCAATAAAAAACTTGTTCAAATAACTACCCGTTTTATTAAGACAGCTTATATACTATACTAAGACAGCCTGGATACATATGGATGTACCTTTATCCTTAGAGATGTGTGCATATTGCGCGTGTTTGTCGAGTTTTTTGAACAAATTACAATCTAATTGAAAATACATCACGTCGAAAGCCGCTAACTATTTACAAAGAAATTGGAAGAAAAATTGGAAATGCTATTTAATTCGCAAAATCGGTAAACGTTATAAAGTATTCGTAGCGTTGGAATTAAGAGCCGTGCGTGATGGAATCAAAAATATTTCTGAGAACATGACGAAGCGACATCTTCAAAAAACTATTGCTATATTAGGAGAATATGTTCAATAAAATTAGTTCAAATAAACATTGCTGATTGTAGCAAGAAGAAAATTGTATTGTAAAGTGATGAATCCATTTGCGAAGCTGAGAATTTTTGTTAAGAAAATGCAAAAATTGCTGATTGTAGCAAGAAGAAAATTGTATTGTAAAGTGATGAATCCATTTGCGAAGCTGAGAATTTTTGTTAAGAAAATGCAAAAGCACGTCGATTTTCTAATACGCAAAAAATAATTAGTACGCCCTCGAGGTTACATTCATGAATTGCATTAAAACTGTTGAAATCGCAAAATGGAAAAATTGTGAAGAAATATTAAAATTGAATTTTCGTTGAATAAGAAATTTTTGCGTGACAAAGATTCTAAATACATACATGTCTCTTCCATGTAAAGCTATGATTCCATCAAAAATGTATGAAAACATTACAAAAAATTCTAGGTTTAAAGAAAATCTTTAAAAATATTAGAAAAATAATGTTTGAAGTTACACAAGTCTAAATAAACCCAAAAGATTTCTTTAACGAAGTAACGACTGATTAATTTGACCATTTCTCGTAACAAATAAAATTCAGCAGTATGATATTATTCTATAGAGCGTTTCACGCCCACGATGAAGTATAGAGCATTCCCCTCTTTTATTTTCTTTAAGAAATTGCATCGCGCTATCCTTTTACACCGCTCGCTATATCGAAAATTTATATTAATTTTTATTGGGGATTTTTAATTCGTACAGATAACCAGACTGCTACAGTACAATAGTTTCTTCACTTTGTTATCTTGTCAAGTGTCAAATTGTTCCTTTCCTTTTTATTAAATATTATTTGTTGTTCTTCGTTCTTGTTATAGTGTTATTATATTATATACCTTATATTCTTATTATTATATATTATATTCTCTCTATCTTTATTATATTCTCCCGTTGTTGTTTACAAAAGTTTGTGGTAAGTTGGAATGTGAAGGAAATGTGCTCGTAAATAAAAACATTACCGTTACAGATTCTAAACTTCAGTAATGGAGCCTGGAAAGAAAAAATCACGAAGGGGTGAATGTTTTAGTCGAAGAGAAAAGCAGATGATACTAAATGTTTTTAATCATTTTCTTAAAAAACCTATGACTGTTACTGCTGCTGAAGCAAGTGAAGCACTACATTGTTCAGTACACAGCATATACAACATGAGAAAGGAACAAGAAAAAGCGCCGTTGTTGAGTCAAAAAAAAAAACAAGCAGAAGAGAAAAGGGGTACAAGTAAATGCTCGTCTACACCGTTATGATGAAGATATACCCGCACTTGTACGACAACAAGTTCATAGATTTTTCATGCAAAACATACCACCCACTGTGAATACAGTTCTTGCTACCATCAACAATGACAATGATATCCCTACTTTTACACGATCAACATTATATAGACTTTTGAAAGATATTGGTTTTGAATTTCAAACTGTAAAATGGAAAAGCATACTCATTGAACGAGATGATATTATAAGATGGAGACACAAGTATCTGACATTTCGAAATGAAGGTAAATTTTCTTTGTTCTTTATATAAAAGCATATACAAAGCATATAAAAGCATGTACCTATAATAATATTTGTTCCAGGTAGGTGTATAGTTTGCACAGATTAGTCGTGGGTTAATGTAGGACACACAGTAAGTAAAGTCTGGCAAGATACTACAATAAAAAGTACTCGAGAAGCATTTGTTTGAGGATTGAGTACAGGATTAAAATCTCCGAGTGGTCTTGGTCCTCGGTTGCATTAGTACATGCTGGCAATGCAAATGGCTTACTTCCTGGTGCCGAATTAACATTTCTATGCAAGAAAAATACAGCTGATGCACATAATGAGATGGATGCAGATACGTTTAAAAAGTGGTTCATTGGGCATTTATTGCCAAATACTCCTGAAAATGCTGTAATTGTTCTAGACAATGCATCGTACCACAGCAGAATGGTTGAGAAGATACCTACAAATGCATGGAGAAAAGAAAATATAATTGACTGGCTGACTGAAAAAAATATATCCGTTGAAGATAATATGTTAAAAAGAGATTTGTTGTTTAGTGTATCACAAGTAAAATATCAATATGACAAATATAAGCTTGATATGTTGGCGAAAGATGCTGACCGAGAAGTTCTACGTTTACCACCTTACCATTGTGAGCTGAATCCAATAGAGATGGTTTGGGCCCAAGTGAAAAATCACATAAACATGCACAACACTACGTTCAAAGTAAAAGATATGGCACCATTAATTACGAGTGCCTATGGCCTATAGTAATGTGACAGCATGTAAAAAAAATTGAAGAAGAAATGTGGATTGTCAATGGATTGCAAGATGATGTTGAGGAGTTTATCATCCATGTGGGAGACTCAGGTTCAACTGATGATATGGAAGACGATTTATTAACTGACCCTGTCGGCTATTCGAATGCTGCTTCAACATCCAGTGGATTGTAGGTCTGTTCCAAGAACGAATCTCTGACAGTTTGCATCTCTTTTAGCCAATTGGTAGACAGTATTATAGTACACGATGATGGCTGTAAAACAGATTTAAATTCCTATTCACTAAAAATAATAGGGATTCTTCTCGGAACAAACCTATAATTAATGTTACTACAGCAGTAAAGTTTTAATTGAAATAAAAAATTAGGTTTTTAATATGATATTTTTATGTTATTGGTTAAATAAATCTATATTGCAGTATTTTTTGTATGTTTATGGTCTACACAAAAAAACTTTTTATGATTATTGCTTGTATTCTAATAGACAAATCAAACTATTTTTTATAATAAAGGAAACCAATATACATATATAAAATAATTGTTTTAATTCAAAACAAACCTTGAGTATACAAATGGTGTGTTGGTTAAACCAAATTATAACTTAAACATACAATTTTAATTTTGTTAATATAATGATTTACTTTTCATTACATTAACTAGAATGATATTTCACTCTTATTTACTTTTTCTTGGCATCGAATATATTATAAACAGATGCAAACTAAGAATAATAATTTTAAAATTTTGTTCATTATAAATACAATTAAGGTTATGTCAATACAATACTATTGACAGCAGGCCTGATTAACAGCAATATAGGTATGTTGGTAGGAATGAGTTCGCGACTTGGCAACTATGTACGCTATCTCCATATGGCCTCTACTTCATCATGGGCGTGAAACGCTCTATAGTACATATTATAACTATGTTGAGTACTTGTGAAATATTGAAATAACGAAATAAAACAAAACGCTTTTTTCACAAAAATAGTTTTAATAAACATACATTTCGTGTGCTCTGCACACATCATCAGTACTACTGTTTTCATATTAATATATTGTCTGGTAGATATTATGTTTAAATAGTACTACTGATGATGTGTGCAGAGCACACGAAGTGTACGTTTAGTTTATTAAAACTATTTTTGGAAAAAAAGTGTTTTGTTTTATTTCGTTATGATATTCAATAAGTATATTATGTAAAATACAAATATTTAATTAAACCCGAAATTATTAGTATCTTCATTGACATGGTCATTGTTAAAATTGGCGTCTATATTTCCATGAGCAGTAGTGTACCTATTGTGTGTAGGATAAAAAATATATACAACAGAATATAAGGATCTTGGGAAATTATTTCTAAAAATTATTTAATGTAGGTATATAAACATAAAAATATGTTTACAATTTGAAATTGCCAAATGTAACCATATTTAGTTACATTCACTAATTGCTTTAAAAAATCACTCAATAGAATTAAGAAAATTAATTGTGAAACAAAAGTGGAATTTAAGTAAAAAGGAAGTTATTCAACGAGCGCGGTTCACGCTTCACCAAATAATTTTTGGATATTTTAGATAAAATGTAATTATATAACAGCGTGAACATAATATATGTAGGTATAGATAAGTATATATCCAGCGAAATATGATTCAAATGGCGGAAAAACGTGAGTAAATATACCTTTCGTTTTGAATGAAAAAAGTTGCTGCACTTCTCGCGAAAAGAAAAGAATTTATAAAGTACGAAAACTTTTTCCTCTCAAACCAACTGTGATTTGAAGAAAAGAATGTTTAATCGCCAAATTAATACAAGAAAAGTTTTATAAGGAATTGTTATAGATTAGAGAATACGAGGTGCATTCAAGTTCTAAGGCCTCCGATTTTTTTTCTCCAGACTGGAAAGAGATAGAAGCATGTGCATTGTTTTAAAATGAGCGTGCGTTCGTTGTCAATACGTCATAGAGATGGCAGCACTGTACGGCAGATAGAATTGTAGCGGCAGCGTCGAGAATGAGAACTGTTTTAGATACTTAAAATGGCTACGTTTTCCTTACTTGAACAGCGTGCAATCATTCGTTTTCTGAATTTGCGTGGTGTGACACCAATTGAAATTCATCGACAGTTGAAGGCGACATGTGGTGATGGAGTTATGGATGTGTCGAAAGTGCGTTCGTGGGTGCGACAGTTTAATGAAGGCAGAACATCGTGTGACAACAAACCGAAACAACCTCGGGCTCGCATAAGCCAGTCTGACGACATGATCGAGAAAGTGGAGAGACTTGTTTTGGGGGATCGCCGAATGACAGTTGAACAGATCGCCTCCAGTGTTAGCATTTCCGTGGGTTCTGTGCACACAATCCTGAATGACGACATGAAAATGCGAAAAGTGTCCTCCAGGTGGGTGCCACGAATGCTGACGGACGACCACAAGGCTGCTCGTGTGGCATGTTGCCAGGCAATGTTGACGCGCAACCAAGGCATGAATGGGACTTTCTTTTCGTCGATTGTGACAATGGATGAGACACCACCAAAAAAATTTCGGGTAACCGCCAGTGCTGAAAAAATGACGGTGACCATGTTCTGGGACAGTGAGGGCGTAATCCTTACCCATTGTGTTCCAAAGGGCACTACGGTGACGGGTGCATCCTACGAAAATGTTTTGAAGAACAAGTTCCTTTCTGCACTGCAACAAATACGCCCCGGAAAGGCTGCGCGTGTGCTGTTTCACCAAGACAGCGCACCCGCACATCGGGTTAACGTTACGCACCAGTTTCTTCGTGAAAACAACTTTGAAGTGAATTCTCATGCTCCCTACTCACCTGACCTGGCTCCTAGTGACTTTTGGCTGTTTCCAACAATGAAAGACACTGTCCGTGGCCGCAAATTCACCAGCCGTGCTGCTATTGCTTCAGCGATTTTCCAGTGGTCGAAACAGACTCCTAAAAAAGCCTTCGCCGCGGCCATGGAATCATGGCGTCGACGTTGTGAAAAATGTGTACGTCTGCAGGGAGATTACGTCGAGAAGTAACACCAGTTCCATAGTTTTCGGGTGAGTAGTAAATCGGAGGCCTTAGAACTTGAATGCACCTCGTATTATGTTAAAGAGAGTGAATAAAGTTAGTAAAACAAGAAATACTGGAAGTACAGAAAATTAGTCTTTTAACAGATACGCAACGAAAAGAATCCATTTCATTTTATAAGTGCAAAATAAAGTCACCAAAAGTCTAAATGCAGGGCAGTTGAAGCATAAACAATGAAATTGCTGGAAGAAATATTTCACTTAAGTTTTACAGGTATGTATTAGCAATGTATGCATAACCTATGAAGTCTATAAGTGACAGTATGAATATATTTATCTCGTTTACACAACTTAAAAACTCTGATTTTATGCTCATAAGAGTTGTATGGGTTTTATATGTCGCGCAGTGTACTTCAGTAAATTTGCAAAATATATTTGATTGTGAAATTCCACATTATTCCTGAAACCAATTTAATAAAACAATAAATAGACAGTAATGATACTGATGACCCAAACAAGAAAAAATTGAAAAAGTTAATCAAATATGTGGATTTCGAAATATAATTATTAATAGTAAACAAAATGTAAAGACAGTCTTTACAGGGTTGCAGTGTATAGTAGTTGTGCGGAAGCGTTTTTCTTACTTTACTGTGTCCCATGTGCGACTTTTAATTAGTAGTTTTTACCTACTGATGATGACAACTTAGTTGTCGAAATACGTATTTAGGATACGACTAATAATTGTGGTAAGGGGTTATATACCTTTTTTAAAAATTATTAAAGTTTCATTTAAATTTTATATTGTGACTATTTTTTAAACCTTATTTCAAGAAGATCATAAGTAACTTAAAAACACTTAACTTACTAATTAAATTGTGTTTTCCACTTTTCCGATTGGAACCCTGAGGGAAAAGCAGTTTCATCTAGAAAATAAACCGACTGAATATCTAAGCTGGACAGATTGGTTGTGAATAGTGGTATTATCAAATTCAAAACCACTATTCATAGCAATATGTATACCTACTCTTCTATACTACTGTGAAAGGAAAAACTATTTATTGAAGAGTAGAAAGTTTCTTCTGTTAAATGGATAAAATTTTGGAATGCAAATATTATATTTCTAAATAAATAGAATTATTAATATTAGATTGCTTAATAAATAAAATTATGTATACAAAACATATTTATAAAAATAAATAAAATTAGAAATCGACATAAAGTTTGGAAATGGATCTGTAAAGGAATGGGAATGTTTCGGGAGAAGAGGACTAGAAATTTTAAGCTATATGCGAAGGTACTTTAACTGTTCAGCCAAATATTCACAATTATTAGAGAAAGATTTGTTTGATTTTGCCCAATTGCGGTTAGTGTATTTTAAAATGTTTAGAGGAGAATGGAATTATGGTGTTGGTCTCCACTAAACGTAAACAGCCCTATGAAATATTTCTAGACTGAATTTGATAGTAAAATCTTACAACATGTCGTTCGTTATTCCAAAAATCAATTGAATTAAAGCAATAAAATAATGGCTCATGCAGGAAGAGGTAATTAAAAAGCTAATATATGGTATTCGCATCAGATTGCGAAAGATGATTGAAACGAAAAGATATTAAACGGCTTATTAAATTAATCAATAGCATGCAACAGTAGTAGGTAATTTCGGCTGTTCCTTTTCATATTGTACGTATTAGTACTTCGTATGACTTAAATTTTTATTTTCTAACATAAAAACCTATTCCAGAGTGTAATGTTAAAATTTATACAGCTCATTAATGGAAAACGTATGAAAAAAAACCAAGAGATTGCGGTTTGTAATACAATTCTCAGTAACACGCAAATAGCCTAATTTGCTGTAAATATGTAGAAAACCACAATAGTGATTACACAAAACTCTTAATATTTCAACAATGTAAAAACACGTGTTTATTAAGAAAACTAAAATTTCATTTAATGTTGCCTATTTCGTGAATCCTTGAACTTTAAGTTAATAAAATTTTGCACATATATAATCATGATTATAAATATGCATCAAATGAATTATTAAGACTTATTTGTAAAGAGAAAGTTAAGGTATATAATACCGGTTTCGAAAAACTACTACTAACATCAAAATTTAATACGTATGTTTTTAAAATTTTATGAGTAAAATATTTTCAAATAATTATTTAGACATTAAATTTGTTTGTATGTCAGAGATAACAAATAGTAAATAATACGTAAACATTAGAAAATATTCAAATTATATCAACATGTAATATTAATACTTGGCTGTTTAGAAAGCAATACCGAATTCAAATTTATCACCAACTTACAAAGAACTACCATAAAATGTAATTTAAAGAATCCGTGGAAGAATTTATGACTCATCAAAATGAATGACAAGAACCTTGCGCAGCTCAGCCCTCTAAACATTTGATTTCAGAATACACCCTTGAAATGATATTCAAATTCAGTATCTGATATTTATTTCTAAATGACTACTGTTCTTGTATCTTTGTTTGTTATGTGTTGATATAATATTTTAAGATTAAAACTATGAGATAATGTCCTATAGGTACATTAATCACAAAAGAAAATTTAATTATACCAGTATCGCGGATATCTCCTGTTATTTACGATTACGAACAGGTAAGCATTACCTATAACATTAACTGACACAATAAGATTCAGACTTGGGACAATTTTACATATGCATGCTTTTCTGACATCTGTTATATATATGCAATCCTTAAATACCATTAGATAAACAACAACGCAAGATAAGAATTTATAACAATAAAGGCGTGAAACGTTACCATAGTAACAGAAACAATCAGGGCAAGTAGAGCTATTGAAATTCGCTTAATTTATTGCGCTTACCCATAAATCGTTCCCCCAGTTCATGTCCGTAGTTTGCGCCATAGTAATCCAATATTTAAAACTACACACATATACACGTAAATTTACATCAAAAACTATGTTTTTTCCATTTAAGTATAACACTTGAAATCACCATCACTGACAAACATGGCTCCTTCGCACATTCAACTACAAATATTCGCTATTTGAACAACTTCACAACTGAATAAGATAAAAACTCGTTAGTGCTACTACTTTCCTGTCACAACAGAAATTTGAGAACCCTCTGTCGGCGGAATATCTAATTATAATGTTTAAATTTTTGGGGATATAATTCCTCAAAAATCTAAATAAATAACGTAGTCTTCAGTTAAATTAAATGTTCTCAGAATAATTTTTGTAAGCATACAAAATAATTTTTTCCAACACAATAAATAAACTTTGAATTCGTATGAAATAGGTTGCCTAAACTCGGAACAATGTTCTTAGAAATATATATATATATATATGGCAATTTAATTTACATTTTCTATTTTAATACAAAAGTAACCGAAAATACCTGGATAAAATCAATAATATACAGCATGTGTTCAAATAAATTTATTCAGATACTATTCTGCTAAAATGTGATCATATTGTTTCGTTTCAGACCTTGAATGTTCTATTTTATTATAAACTAACATTTTCGATTTCATTTATTTCTAGTCATTTGTAGAATCATTAAAATAATATTTACATGATAATTGTCACTTTATAATTGTTATTTTGTGCAAATGAAAGTTATTTGTTAAATTCTTTACTTGTTGTTCTTTCAATTATTAAAAAGCGTCTGGATACATTATATAAAAAGCAATGTTCCTATGTGTATGCCATGCGTTATAGACTAAAAAACTACTAGACCGATTAACAAGCGGTTTTTTGCAAATTAATCCACGTTGTCCGGAGAAGGTTAAAATTATCAACAATCATCAATCTGATTAGTAGTAAGAAGTGAGGTGCTAGTTATAATTATGTAAATTAACTAATGACTTTTCTTTTTTGAATATTTTAGTATAAGAGTAAATTGTATAATTGTATATTGCAATTTTATAGCTTCTCCTGATAGTCATTAATAAATGACGAAATATTGTGAAAGAATTTTGAGTTTTAATGTAAACAAACCAATAACTCAAATAATATTGAATTTATATCAGTACGATCAAGAAATTTTCTATAATTATATATACATATATACACTGTGTTCATTAATGTTTTATACTGATGCGTAGGCAACCCAATATGCACGATTGTCCCCACTGATTTAATAAAGTTACTAAATGAATAAATGTACTTATCAGTGGCGTAGTAGTATTTAAATAAAATATGATAAACAAAAATGAAGACAAAATAACATGGATATAATTTAATGTACCCTTCATATTTCCAAATTTCATCATTCTTTTTCTCTTTAATTTAAGAACTAAAATACCGCAAACATTTATTGCGAACAAAATTTAAATATAAAAATTTGATAATAATTAAACTTAAAAGTTAAAGTAGTGAAAATTCATGGCCTAATAAAATATGGAATATTAAGTTTACAAACATTTGATAAATAATACACATCATGAATTATAACTGAATGTGTCATTTTATTCCTACTGAATTTATATTGTCAGATTGTCTATTGATTATCACTTCACAAATAAAAATCACTACAAAAACTGTTGAAAGTGATGTCCTTCATGTTCAATGCACAAGTTTACTCTTCGTTTCATATTGTCAAACACATGATGCAACATTTCTTGGGGAATTTCATTAATTTTCCTTGTAATAGTATTCTTCAACTCTTCGATTGTATGAATCCTATTTTGAAAAATTGTTTCTCCAGCAGTGTGTGCCGGGGCTCCGTCTTGCTGAAAATATCCATGTGCTTTTTCATCTTGATCAGCTAATTGGATAAATTCCTGTAAAATATTTGTTCGATATCTTTCACCATTAATAGTATCATTAAAAAATATAGGTCCCACTATTCGTCTCCTAGATATTCCAATCCAAACGCCCACTTTGAGAGAATGTAAGGGAACTTCTATTACTTCATGGGGATTTTCAGTTGCCCATGTTCTGTAATTTTGACTATTTACAAACCCAGACAAGTAAAACCATGCTTCGTCTGTAAAGAATGTCAAATCTAACAAATTGTTGTTTGGAGCTAAATGTTCGTTGAACCAGGGACAATATTGCAACCGGCGATCATAATCGACAGGTAATAATTGTTGGACCATTGTTACTTTATATGGATGTATATGAAGTTCCTTTTTTAATGCTTTATGAACAGTTCCAAGAGAAAGTCCTACAATATGATAATGTTTATATCTATAGCTATTTAACTAGGAAAATAAACAATGTCAACCTGTTTGCGCAGATAATTTTCTTAATGATTTCTTAGGACTTCTGTCCATTCTATCCCGAATATCTTCTACAGTATCTTCAGTTAAAACCTTTGGACGACCTGTAGATTTTCCCTTGCATATGCAGTTTTTATCTTCAAAAAGTTTAATAATAATGTTTGTATGGTTTGTAAAATATTGGCGATCAATATTTCCATCTGGAAAATTTTCCTGAAATTGCTCGATACAGGAATTTAGACTATAAACCCAAACCCCGTCCTGGTTCCGTGTGGCACTTCGGAAATGTGCCATTAAAATAAAGGCGTCTTGTTCAGATGTAAACACTATTATGCAAAGTCTAACCTAATAACGAAAATAAAGTTAAATTAACATATTAAATTGCAAAATAACTATTGAACTTACCAATACAAGTATTAAGTAACTTAATGAGCTCTTAAAAGAAATGATATAGATAAATAATTTAAAATAATGGAATTTTATAACGCAAATCTATAATAACCAAATACATGAGACGCCAATGAAGAATTTTGTGATGTTTGGTTATATTCTTAGTTACAAAACCAGTTTCTCACTATCGGTTTTGAAGACGTTAACCTTTACACACTAAAATCACTGTTCTTGCAAAATGGCGGTCTCAAACATTAATGAACACAGTGTATATATATATATATATATATATATAACAGATTCAATTAGTCGGCGATTTAAGGTCTGTTTTATTTTAATATGTATATATTTAAAATAATCTTACATGTTTCTGCACATTAAGTTATTCAAAAATACATTGAAGTTTAATAATAGTAATTCGTGCCTTAGCATTATCCAACAGCTAGACGACAATTGTTGTCTAGCTGCTACTCAAATCTAGCAATAGCAAAACATTGCCGGCTTCAGCAAGTAACTTATAAAATGAAGTCAACTGTCATTAAAAAGTGTATTGTACATATGTTTATATCTCCAAGGATTATGAGATCGAATGTAGTTAAATCAAGAACAGAAGCACAACGAAATCCTTTAGGAAAAACAAGACGAACAAATATGCACAGCACAGATGAGCAGAAGAATAAAGGTCAAGAAAAAAGAACATAAACTTACAATTAACTATAAATAACTAACATCATCTAACAGCCGGCCAATAGCGCAGTAGTAAATTACTGGTTTGTGATGCCAGGAGTGCCGGAATCGAACGTCTGCTGTCCATGAAGATTTGCGTGGTTTTACTTCTTGTTTAGGGTGAATGCTGACAGACAAATATCGTAAGTTGCGGGCGTAATAATAATTCATGGCATGCCAATGCTACCTGTAATTGGCGTTAAGTTGTTAGGGAATACTAAGGCATGAATTATTATTATTATCTTAAATTCAACACCTAAACAAAGAAGACATAGAATAAATTTCAATAAAGCGAAACAATAGTGAAATATAAAAACCACCTCAAAGAATTTAGCATATTTTGTCTGCAATCACCTTATTGACATACTTCAAAACTTTAAGATATTAAGGAATTCACTCTGTGTGACTTGTATTAAGATGACACCCACGAATCGACCGGTAAGAGATTTTAAACTGTACATTTTTTTGTTTTATTATTTAATACATTTATTTACAATATTTTCTATATTTGGCATATCTGTGTTTACGTCTTTTGGTCCTATAAATGTATTTATTTTTCGCTTAACTATTATTTGTTCATTTCACCTTGGATACGGTCATAACGTATGTGGCCGTAATAACCGGTCATTATGACCCATAACGTCCGGTAATTTATTTACAGTTTTTTAAGTTGAGGTTTTTTAAGTGTGAGTATAAATAAAGCGCGAGAATAAAGGATATACATTTTACAGAACTAATAATTTTAGTTTTTAACAAAGTCTAAAGAAAGAAACAAGTCTAGCATTCTTTAATCAAATTAACAGTATCCAAACATTGACAACATGAAAACATCAAAGTGTCAACAACTGTCATTTAAAATACTTAAAACTTAATAGTTGTTTATTATCAACAATTTCTAAAGAAAGAATCAAATTTTCGACATTAAAACATTAATTAAAAATAGAGTTTTCGAAATGGCCTGAAAAATTATGTGATCTGAAGCTTTCCAAGTTTGTTAAAGTTCTTGGAAGGGAAAACATCTCCACTAGTAGTTTGACAAGTCAACGAGGATTTATCTGATGCTGGCACAGAACTTAATATTATGCTGGATACTCTATTCTTAGAAGAAATGCTTACTTCTATTGTTGATTGATTCAAGAAGTCATATTAGATGCGTAACGAGATATCTCGGAACTTTGCCAATGTAATTTGAATTTTCCGCTTAAGAAATGTATTTTTCGTGAAAAATAAAATCTTGTACGAACCACTGGCGTTATAATATTGCCCTCGGTCACCATCCATCCCTCGGGCTGAATTAACGTCGACCTGTACGCATAACACCTTTGGTGCATAAATAACTATTGTTTTTTGGATAACGACATTATTATTATGTAATTTACTATACGAATGGGAAAGTGGGCAGCATTAGAACGGTTTTGATACAACTATTGTTTATTCAAAGGAATTAAATAAAATGTAGGGATTTTAGCCATATAAACATTATATATATATATATATATATATATATTACTATGCTAACCCGAAGGACTGCGGAGAATTGCCCACGTTCGGATGTCATAAAATGCACTAGTCTTCCTCCTCTCTATAGGAGGAAGAGAAAAACAAATTGAAATAGAAAGGAAATTTATAAATTCATTAAAAATTTGCAAAAGACTCTTTTACTTGTAATTAAAAATTTATATAATTCTTCTCAGGGCTTTTGGGTGCGTAGGTTTGAATATTTTTTCAATAGATAAGTACAAATAATAGGTGAGACTACCTTTCGTGTTAATACCTTGGGTTTTCGTGAGCTATATTATTTTTTTATTAAAAAAAACACATTCTTGAACAAGTTATAAATATTTATTAACGTAAAATATAAATGACTAGGTCAACAAGATTGACAGTAAAAAATCAAAGTTAAATTTTCTTAAACTCACCCTAAACAACGGGTGATTGACCATGGTATAAATATAAAAATATCGATAACAAATTCGGGACAATGATTTAGTACAGATGCAGTTATATATCTACTTTAACAAAACTCGGGTAAGGTGACTTTATTTAGCTAAACCCAATGTAATATTTAATTATAGGTTTAAATATGCTTCTAAACCAAGGATATATATGTTTCAACACGGTAAAAGAAAAATCCTAACCTCCACATCCAGGAATGAGAAATATATTAATAAAAACTGTCTATTTTATAAAAACCAAGTGAGGTCTGCTAACTACAAGCTTCCCAGTGTTACCATGAGTTAACATCCACATTCAAAAGTGAAATCCGCTTTACTAATAACTACCCTATTAATGAGTGATACCAATACCACCTAGATAGAAGGCCGCACAACTGCAATAAAACTTTGCTGTGACGTCATCAGAAAGAGGCCATCGATAGTGTATTGACTGCATTGAACTGTATTAGGTCCAGTCAGTAAACGCTTGGACAGTAAACGTGATAATCTCGTTGTTGATGTTATATCGTTATTACTGTGCTTGTTTATAATAAAATATGGTGTTAAAATGTTGTGTTCCTAATTGCAAAGGAAATTATAATTCTAACAATAAAGCACACGTGTTTAAATTCCCAAAAGATGAGGTTATGTGCAAGAAATGGTTGCTTGCAATTCCAAGGCAGAATTATACCGTCTCTAATTATTCGGTAGTAAGTATTAATACATCTTGTTCGTCATTACTGTATTATATTAAAATAATTTTGAATCTTTACTTTATTTACAATTAAAAATGTTACCTATGTGCATTCATATAAATTTAGAAAAAATATTAGTAAAATATAAATAACATGTAGCTTTTGTTATAGACTAATATAATTATTACAAAAACTTAATGCTTTATATTTACTATTTTATAGGTATGTGACAAGCACTTCAAACCTGCAGATATCTTGTGGGAAACAACTGCAACCGATGAGAGGACTGGCAGAAGTTTAACAGCTCCTCTTGCTAAACCAAAATTATTAAAGACTGCTGTACCATGTATATACCCTAACAGCCCAGCATATTTTTCTTGTAGCTCAGCTCCGTCAAGAGAAGGACCAGAAGAGAAACGAAAAAGAATAGAAGCAGAAGCGATGCATACAGCAGTTCAAGAAAGCATTAGTAGCCAAAGTAAATATTTAGAAAAAGTATCAGTTGAGAACCTTTCACATTTAAAAAGTAAAATTGATTTAGTTAATTTGCCAAACAAATGGTGTAGTATAATGAAGGAACCATCAATTATTTTTATGTTTATTGATATGACAGTGCAACCACACTTTCTAGTATATGTCACAATTGGCGAGAACATGTTGCCAGAGGTATATTGTAAAGGCATCATGGTACACCTTTCAAATATTAAATCAATTAGGATCTGTTTGATTCAGTGCATTTATTCAAAACCATTAGAAATAATTGGTTAAATCAGAAAACTGATGGAATTGATTTTGTTTATCCTGACTTTAATGATTTTTCAAAGATAAATATAGCTTCTTTAAAAACTGTAAGAGATATGTATGAAATTGAACGTAACGACTTGCTGAAATTTAGTTATGGCTTATCTGTGAAAGCTCTGTGGCCTACGAATTTTGAAAGACAAAATGTAAAATTTGTCTGTCAATTATTTAATGAACATGTAGTCAATAGCTTATTAACATTAGGTGAAAAATATAGTCTTAGATTTTATAACACTACAGCTGAATTTCTAAAAATAATAATTACTTGGTGGCATATTATGAATGTCAAGACACCTTTAAAAGGCGTAAGACTTAAAAATAAGTTTCAAGAACCCTTAACAAATAAAAGTAATGATGAAAGAATACAGTTTCTATATAAATTTTCATCTTGGCTAGATCATTGGAATAATTTCAATTTTAAATCTGGTAAATTATCAACGCAAACACAAAGAGCGCTTCAACATACAACACTCTGCATTTTGCAACTTACTGATTTTTGTTCAGGTGAATTGAAATGGTCATATGTATTGCCTGGGAAGTTTCAGACGGATGCTTTAGAGGCAAGATTTGGGCAGTACAGACAACTCGCAGGAGGTCAATATCATGTATCTGTAAGGCAAATTTACGAAATTGAGAAAAAGATTAGGTTATTATCTACTATTGAATTACCAGTTTCTGGTCACAAAAAAATTATTATTCATGACATTGTTGATAATGAAATATTAGTAGATCATGATTATTTTTCTACTGTTTCTAGTGATACATTTGCTGGGGAAATAAATGTTACACAGGCGGATTTGGACAGTACCTTTTCTAATGTAAGCCTACTGACATATATTGCAGGTTACTGTTGTTATTCATTACTTAAAAAATTAAATTGTAATACTTGTGAAAAATTTTTGGTAATGACTGATATTAGTATTCATGCTGATAAATATAATGTTATTAATAATCTTAACAGAGGTAGTCTAAAGTATCCAGTAGAAGAAGTTGTATATTTAATTACATATAACTATGTAGTTATTAAGAAAATGTTAGAACCAGAAAAAGAGGAAAAGTTTCTAAGTTTAAACAATCACCGAAAATATGTAACCGATGTGACATTGCAAATCGTTTTGTCGCAAGAAATATTAAATAGAAGTAAGTGTGATACACATACTTGTGAATATTTGTATAAAAATATAATATGGAAATGTACAAACATATTATTAAATAACTATTGTAAATTAAAAAATAATGTTATAAGAAAATCTAAAACAAGAAAATCTATTATATTTCCGAAATAAATAATAACAATTGTTAGTGGTTTTATTTCTTTTGTATATATATATAGTTTAAGAGATAACAATTAAAAAAATAGTTAACAGTTCTCTATATTTTTTGAATCACACGAATGAATGAATAAAGTACATCATTACTTCTGTAGTAAAAAAATTATCATATATTAGATTTGATAGATATAATATTGTATAAATAAGTGCGAGCGCCAGTAGAAGAGTACCTATTCGGATGTCTATAAACAATAAAGTAGTTTTAAAACTGATTATTTAATTTATTTCCACTACATATGCCCATTTTATTTGTATTTATTGTCAGTAATAAGTTTATAGTTTCGTATGTTTTTTAAGAATAGTAAAATACTATATTGAAAACGGCTAATATTTTCATTTAAAATTTATTTCAAAAACATTAGTTAGCTTGCATTTTGTGATGATCTTTTTCGCACTGAATATATATTGGCCTCTTCGTAGTGACGTCATTGACCAGTAGTTAGGCCTTCTATCTAGGTGGTATTGGTGATACAAGCAATACGTATATTAATTAGAAAACTACCCTAAATTAGACTTTAGGAGTTCTTTACTTGGAATTGGGGTGGTTCACTGAATAGTAAAGTATGCAGCAAGTCCCAGGGTAGTACTAGTTTATAATAGGCACGGAAATAATATGGAACAGGTATCGTGAGTCCTTTTCAGCTTTTGGATAGGTATTCTTATTGAGTATAAGTTTCCAGGCTTAAAAATAGCATTAGGAGCTTGGATAATAGGTAATAGATTATTCAAGAGGTGTACAAATATTCAATCTTTGTAATGTTATAAATATCAGGTTTCTACACGCTTTAAATATGCACATAAAGTAAAAACGCTTTGAACTTTGCTGAGCGCGACCTTTTCTTTTCACAGGAAAGATCAACTGTCAACAACGGAAAAAATAACACCGTTTTTTTTTTTTTTATTGTTTATAAACATAGAACATATGATCTTACTAATATATTTTATCGCATCCCTTGAAAGTAAATAATCTACCGTTCCATAATAAAGCGGGATGTTTGAATGTGGATTAATCCACGCAAAAAGGAAATGCAAAAAGAACTAAAAAAATAGTTATTGCAAGGAGGTTATTAGATATTTATAGTATTTTTACACGAAGACAGTTTTAATTTAAAAAGCAATTTATCAATCAGCTGATGTCCAAGTGTTGCGTAAATTTGCCTATAGATGGCGCTAGGAGAGCGTTTCGCTAAAACAGCGGAAATTATTTTGAAATAAACCGGGGTAATATTTTTAAATTAAGCCAAAATCATTCTTAACTAGATACAAATCTGTACTATAACAATATATATATAAAATATAAATATTTTCTTTTATCTCCTATTGCAAACAATTAAGACAATACAAATAGGTAATAACCGGACACATCGGGCTGAAAAGACGTCATTATGACGGACGATATAAATAGTCTACAACATCTGTAAGTACATCACGCAGTTATTGAATAGCACTATTCATTCGGTTAACCGCACACAAAAAATAGATGTGCAGTTAACCGAATGAATAGTGCTATTCAACAACTGCGTGATGTACTTACAGATGTTGTAGACTATTTATATCGTCCGTCGTAATGACGTCCATTTCAGCCCGATGTGTACGGTCTCTAGTAATATTTACCTTCGATGTAATGAAAGTCAGATACTTTATATCCCAGAGCAATAATTCCAACAACTCTTGTACTGAATAGCATCAAACTTCCATTTCACTTGGAACAATCAAAACTATTTAAGAAGAAAGTAGAATTCAATTTTAACAGTGGCAAATTTAAACGTTAACTTGACCCACCCTTCCCTGCTGTTATTTAATATTTGGAATTTCCAGTAGTTTTAAATTGCATTTGCCATTACGTGGGTAAAAAAAACTATTTTTAAAATTGTAATAAAATCTTTTTTAAAAAGTCATGAAGTAAAATATGATACATACAACTTATAAAACATATTAAAATAATACATAAGTACAATAGGCCTTGATAAAAAATATATGAAACGCGACCAGCATATATATTACTGATCTTGTAGTTGAACGTAATTTGCCGGAAATAGTCCATAAAATCCTTTACTCATTCCTCTCCACCAACCTTGATCAATCTGTGAAGCAAAAAAGAAAAAAATCTATATACACTGTCTAGAAAATCGTTTTAAATTTACCATTTCAATGTGAGTAATCAAATCACCAGGATCGAACGATATTTCATCGTCGGCTGAAGCTAAATAATCATAGAGAGCGACGGCACTTAAACCAGTGTCCACAATTTCATCTTCTTGGCTTAAATCTTCTGTTTCTTCTGTCAGAGGCGACTGCGTCGTATCAATCTAAATTAATACAATACATTAATGGATTTTACACAAACAATATAACGTTAAAATTCTTTTTATTAGTTCATTAATCTGTCGTTTTGAATTTTTAAAGCAGCATCATCCTCAGAATTTATATTCCATAAAATATTCTCCAACGAATAAATTGGAAAATAAGCTCACCATGTAATGACAAAAAAAAAAGATCGGTTTCCATAATTATAACATTACTGAATGTTTATACAGGCCACTATTAAAAAACGGAATAAGCTATATTGAAATGGATAGCATCGTAGATTTTAGAATAGCCTTAGATGCGGCAGAAAGTGGGAAATAATTAGATAAATGAGCAACACCAGAGTAGAACGATTTCTTAGATAATTTTTATATAACATTGTTAATAACAATAACGGTCACGAGAACAAAAAGTCAAAGCCGAAAGAAGGAAGACCTAAAATGACCAAAACTGTTCATCTTAATTGAAAATATTTTCAAAGCAGTCACTTAGACAAGTATACCTACATGCTTGTTTTATTGTATCTTAACTAAGAAAACATAAAACACACATGTACACTCGTCGTTAGGAAAGATGATCACTGCGTCATCAATAAACTTTGTATGATTCAAATCAGTACTTCGGCGTCATATTAAATACTGTAAATTTCAAAATGAATACGGAACTATAACTTCGTTTCCGGGCCAAATATATTTGAGTCGGTCTAATTTGTAGGTTATATGAACATATATAATCGAATTACATCTTAAGTTATATTAATTTAAAAAGGTATATAACCCCTTACCACAATTATTAGTCGTATCCTAAATACGTATTTCGACAACTAAGTTGTCATCATCAGTAGGTAAAAACTACTAATTAAAAGTCACACATGGGGCACAGTAAAGTAAAATAAACGCTTCCGCACAACTACTATACACTGCAACCCTGTAAAGACTAAATTTAACATGCCAATCTCAAACTACGAGACAAACACTTGCCTCTTACGGAAAGGTTTTAAACATGTGTTAAGTTATCGAACAAAGGAACGGCAGAAATTCTTCTCTAAAGAAGGCGCCTACTAAAAACGATTTTTAAAGCTACGATGACCTACTATTAAACTAAATGAACCACCTTATATTTTCACAAAACACTAGTATATTTAACTATATGAATATTTCATGTGCATTGTACACATCAGTAGTTATTATTTAAACGTATTATTTCGAGTACAAGTATAATGACAAATCTATATCGGGTAGGAGTGTAAAAATTTTCCATTACAAATGGTTAAAAAGTATGGTCGTATAATGTAAAAGCCGAACTCTCATTACAAATTCTGAGAAAGACAAAATTAAGAAGGGGCGTTACATGTGAAGAAACAAGACATCCGACTGGGTTGTGTTATATTAAATGAGAATCAATTCACGTGAAAAGGGTATATGAATAATTAGATATTGTAGGTATATAATTTAAAAGTTAATTATAATAATTATAGAATAGAAATATAGAATAGAAATATAGAATGAATAGAAATATAATCAGGGATCTATGAAATTAGTTGCGCGGATTGTAATTTGAAATATATAGGCCAAACCAAACGACCTATAATAACACGTTTTAAAGAACACATAGCACATATCAAATACAATAGACCGGATAAATCAAACGTCGCAAATCACGCTTTGAGCACACTGCACAATGTACCGATTACAGGTTTGAAATTGATAAAAGGAATTAATAAACCCCATGAACTCGATGCTTACGAAAGTATATTTATCGCGAAAAATAAACATACCTCCTTGAATAGCGATAAATCTCCAATACCGTTCAGCTGTCTATTCACATTTTTATAAGTGGGTGGGGGAGGTAACAGCAGAAATATAGACATGTGGGAATCCATACACGTGAAGGAATGCAAAAATCACCTCCTTAACAATGGTTTGTTGAATGAAGCACTCGGTGTGTTTGTTTCACGAAATGTAAAATGTTTCGCGTTTTGTGGAACAGATGTACCGGGTGTTTTTGTTTATTAAATTATTTATCATGTTTCACCCAGAGCCTACCGTGAATTGTATACATTATATTAAATTTGCTTAACTCCTTAACTAGGACATGTCACCTATTTATAATTAACTTTTAAATTATATACCTACAATATCTATTATATTTCTATTCTATATTTCTATTCTATAATTATTATAATTAACTTTTAAATTATATACCTACAATATCTAATTATTCATAGACCCTTTTCACGTGAATTGATTCTCATTTAATATAACACAACCCAGTCGGATGTCTTGTTTCTTCACATGTAACGCCCCTTCTTAATTTTGTCTTTCTCAGAATTTGCAATGAGAGTTCGGCTTTTACATTATACGACCATACTTTTTAACCATTTGTGATGGAAAATTTTTACACCCCTACCCGATATAGATTTGTCATTATACTTGTACTCGAAATAATACGTTTAAATAATAACGACTGATGTGTACAATGCACCTGAAATATTCATATAGTTAAATATACTAGTGTTTTGTGAAAATATAAGGTGGTTCATTTAGTTTAATAGTAGGTCATCGTAGCTTTAAAAATCGTTTTTAGTAGGCGCCTTCTTTAGAGAAGAATTTCTGCCGTTCCTTTGTTCGATAACTTAACACATGTTTAAAACCTTTCCGTAAGAGGCAAGTGTTTGTCTCGTAGTTTGAGATTGGCATGTTAAATTTAGTCTTTACAGGGTTGCAGTGTATAGTAGTTGTGCGGAAGCGGTTATTTTACTTTACTGTGCCCCATGTGAGACTTTTAATTAGTAGTTTTTACCTACTGATGATGACAACTTAGTTGTCGAAATACGTATTTAGGATACGACTAATAATTGTGGTAAGGGGTTATATACCTTTTTAAATTATTATTTAACCACAGTCTCCATTGAAAGAATTTTTAAGTTATATTACTTTAAAATTACTATAAATTTAACAAAGCTGCGTAAACAGCAAATCAAATTAAACTATAACACCACATGAAAAATAAAATGAACTATCAAGAATTTACAATATTTATGTCAACATATAAGATTATGTAATTCTTTAATCATTTTAATGAATGGCAAAACCAAACAGTTTCAAGTTATGTAGTTGTAAAAGCATTATTACTGGAATTAAAATCATACAATAGACCAGAGTATCTACTTTGTATAACTGTAATTACATATTCACTGTTATGACAGTTTTATAAACATTATCTTATAAAAAATGTATATTTGTTTTAAAAAATAAACAATTTAGTTACATCAAATATATTTCAATACAATTTTAAATTTTTAAGAGACAGTTCTACAATACACTAACCCAATTATATCATCGAATAACCCTAGATATCTCTAGTTAAACGTTTTACAGTGCCTAATTTTAAATAAAATTTGGAATATATTGCAGTATAACTTAACACTGCCATAATAGATAAGTTGAGTTTTGCACAAACGTCGGTATAAATATTTGAAATCGCAGTATGCATTATAAACAAAACATATTCATAAAAACTTATTTGCTGTGAAATGTTTTTTTTTGGTTCGAAATTATTTGTTGACTGCTAGTAAATTAGAACTTGTACGATTGTAGAAAGAAATTTTGAAAAAGGAACATGAAATGGAGCAAGAAAAAAAAGTTTAGTAATTGAACTTTCAAAAATTAAATTAGAGCAAACAAAAAATTTTACTTGCAATAAGTAATAGATTTATTATAAGAAACATATAATATATACAAACAACAGTTATTTTATTTATTGTCTTTATCAAATTGTATGAATTTGTTTTGTGTATATTAAAAATTTTTAAGTTAACACCAGAAGATTAGAGCCAATTCAGGCGCGGCTCGTGATGACGTATTTGGGAGTGCAAGTACAATGATGCGAGTGCCTCGTGTGTTTTCGGTGTTTACTAAGTGTTTACAGTTAGTACACGAGAATACACGAAGCACTCGCATCATTGTACTTGCACTCCCAAATACGTCATCACGAGCCGCGCCTGGAGCCAATGGACACCAAATCAAATAAGGCAGTCGAAACACATTTCACAAGTGTATCTTGCAAAAACTTGCTACAAAAAGATGAAAACACATTCAAATGTATTTAATTGGATATACATTTTTTATACGCATTGTACTCCAAATATAAAAATTACTACCAAAAAGAATACGCAGTAAGAAAAAGGAGCCAATTAAAAAAAAAACTTCAATATATTAAATTGTCAATGTAACGGCAAATTATAATTGTTTAATAAGTTAATAGAATAGAATACTGCAAAAAAATAGAGACATTGAGGAATACAATAATACAAATAAAGAGATAAGAAAGAAAATAAGAGAAGCCAAAGAGAAATGGTATGGAGATAAATGCGCTGAAATAGAAGAGTTACAAAGGAAAAATGACGATTTTAATCTACATAAAAAGATTAAAGAATTAACTGGTATAAAGCGCACAAATAAATGTAATATTCTCTTAGACAAAAACGGACAAATAATTGCTGAAACAAAGCGAAAGCTTGAGAGGTGGAAAGAATATGTGCAGGAGCTGTTCGAGGATCACCGACGCGAAGCTATAGAGGATGAAGGCAGTGGTCGTACAGGTCCAAGCATAACAAGAGAAGAAGTACAACATGCAGTCAAATTAGCAAAAAATAATAAGGCTCCAGGTCCTGATGAAATACCAACAGAATTGATTAAACTCATAACAGAGGGGCGAATAGGAGTAATGGTGGATCTATACAACACAGTCTATAACACAGGCATCATTCCCACAGAATGGTTGAGATCAACATTTATTGCCCTGCCAAAAACACCTAACGCAAAGGAATGCAATGACCATCGGACAATCAGCCTGATGAGCCACACCCTCAAGATATTCCTGAAGATCATACACCAGAGAATATTCAGAAAACTAGAACAAGATCTTAGTGACTCTCAATTCGGATTCAGGAATGCAATGGGAACAAGAGAAGCACTATTTGGCTTTAACGTGCTGGCTCAGAGATGCATGGACGTTAATCAACCTTTGTACATCTGCTTTTTGGACTACAACAAGGCATTTGACAGGGTTCGCCATGACGACTTGATTCGGCTTCTCAAAGCTAAAGACATAGACAACAAGGATATTCGGATAATAGCTTATTTGTATTATAACCAGACAGCGAATGTCAGGCTGGGTGAAGAGGTATCGGAAGATATAAGGATAAAGCGCGGTGTGAGACAAGGATGTGTGTTGTCCCCGTTGTTGTTCAATTTATACTCTGAGAACATCATTCAGAAAGCGTTAGCAGAAACAACAATAGGAATAAAAGTTAACGGAAGAATTATTAATAACATTAGATATGCGGATGACACCATTATTATCGCAGAATCACTGGAAGACTTACAAAGATTAATGGACCAGGTTGTAATAAATGGCGAAGAAAGCGGCCTCACACTAAATGTTAGAAAAACTAAATTCATGATTATTACAAAGTCTAACCGACATCAAGAAGGCTTATGGATTGGAGAACAGCCAATAGAGAGAGTAAAGAAATACAAATATTTGGGAACAACTGTTACCGACACAAATGAATATACAGAAGAAATTCGAACGAGAATCGGCCAAGCCAGGAATATATTCAACAAGATGAGGAAAGTATTGTGTGGCAATGACCTTAGTCTGCGTCTCAAGATCAGGGTATTGAAATGTTACGTGTTCCCGGTGCTGCTGTACGGGATGGAAGCCTGGACGCTAAAGCAAGACACTAACAAGCGTCTAGAGGCATTTGAAATGTGGGCATATAGGAGGATCCTGAAGATAAGATGGATAGATAGGGTTTCGAATAGTGAAGTACTTAAAAGAATTGGAAAGAGAACGAAATATTGAACACAATAAAGATAAAAAAACTACAATATCTGGGCCACGTGTTGAGAGGGGAAAGATATGCTCTGCTACAGATAATTATTCAGGGTAAGATACAGGGAAGAAGAAATATAGGAAGAAGACGTATTTCTTGGTTAAATAATTTGAGACAGTGGTATAAATGCAGCTCCATTGAACTATTCAGAGCAGCAGTATCAAAAATGAGAATAGCCGTGATGATAGCCAACCTTCTGAGAGGAGATGGCACCTGAAGAAGAAGAAGAGAATAGAATATAATATAATAATAATATAAGATCGTGATATTAATATTTCTTTCTTTTACTTTCTGTTAAATAGACCTATTTCGAAGTTATGCATATAAATGTTAGCCAATATTGGGCCAATATTTCAGACAACATAGAGAAAACACAATTAAGAGAGTTATTAAAGTTAATCCTAGATCAAAATTACTTAAAATTTAATAATGATATATATTCACAAGTAGAAGGATTACCTATGGGAAATCCTCTCAGCCCAATATTGGCTAACATTTATATGCATAACTTCGAAATAGGTCTATTTAACAGAAATAACAACCTAATCAAACAAATCCTTTTCTGGGCCAGGTATGTCGATGATATAATTTGCATCTGGATAGGTACAGACAGGCAACTAACAGAATTCTTGAAATTATTAAACTCATTAAACCCCAAAATACAATTCACAATAGAAAAAAAAGAAGAACTTAGCACCGTTAATAGTAATTTTAGAGAAAAAGTGTTTAGACAAAAGTTTTAGATAATTTTACGCCAAATAAAACTATGTAGCTAATATTTTTTTTTCGTTCACCATTATCGATTTATGACACAAACTTGTGTTTTTTTAAATGGAAACCATAGTTGGTTTTGACATCATTAAAAAGCTTATTTTTTGCTGATTACAATGATATAAGGATTGATATGGTTATTTTAAAAAATAAAGAGGATATAGACATTTTTATGGTTTTTATGGAAAACAATTGAATTTCGAACTGATAAAATACAAACCAAACGAAAACTTATTTTGAAATCTTATGTAATAATAAAATGAAAACTATAAGAACTTTTATTAAGGGCACACAACATTATTAATGTTCAAAGATACCTCCATTATTATTAATACACAAATTGCATCTCTTCACAACAGAATTTGTAGCATTGCGGACTTTACGCCTATCGATGTTATTAAAAGCAACTAAGACAGCTTCTCTTAAATCGTCGATTGTTTCATATGTTCTTTTGTATACTGTGTCCTTTAGTACATCCCACAAGAAAAACTTCCAAAACTGATAAATCAGGGGATCTAGCCGGCCATTCAATGGGTGCATTTCTCCTATCCATTGATTAGGGAAGTTCAAATTTAAATAATTTCTAACATTCAGTTGATTGTGCGGAGGCGCTCCGTCATGTTGAAACCATTGGCAGCATTGCTCGGGTTCTTAAATTTAAATTATCTAACATTTCCTCGAAATCTTGTTGTAAAAAATTAAGATAACGATTGCCAGTTAGTGATCCATCGAAAATAAAAGGAGGAAGAACAGTTGATCCTATAACACCACACCAAACATTAAACCCAAATTTAATTTGTGGTCTCCTATGTTCAACGTGAAGTGGATTTGTTTGAGACCATATGTGCTCATTGTGCCTATTAAACATTCCACAATTTGTGAAACGAGATTCATCAGTCCATAATATTTTCATTGAAAAGTGTGGATCGTTTTGACATTGATCTTTAAACCATCTACAAAAAGCTATTCGTCTGATGTTATCACCTTCATGTAAAGTTTGTGATACTGATAATTTGTAAGGACGAAATTTATGCTTCTTCAACACTCTGACAATAGTGCGTTGAGAGGAGCCTATTTCTGTTGAAATTTGTCGGGTCGATGTAGATGGATTCTGAGCGACACTTGCTAATATGTTTATTTCTCTATCTTCATCCATCCCTTTTTTTGATTTTGGTTTAACGAACGAACCATAATCTGCTAAATTATCCCATAATCTCTTAAAAGTAGGTAGCGACGGCTGACGTCGATCAAAATAATTTTCAAAATAAACTTCAGCAGCTCTAGTAGAATTTTTCTGGCACTGAAAGTAACATTCAACCATATCACGCTTTTCTACGTTAGAAAATTCCATAGCCAATGCAAACTTATGATTAACGGCCGTTTGCACCGCTTATAGTTACAATTAAATTAATAGTTAATTGTCAATGTTTGACAATTAACTTGACTTAAAAGTAAAAATTAACAGCTCTCACTTCTGTGACTCAACGTGATAGCAATGTTAGTATATTTATCTCGACTGCTCCAATGAACACTATTGTAACTCAGATTTTTCGTTTTTTTTTAATTACAAAACACCAAACATTTTTTTTTAAAGTTTTTATCTTATAAAGTGAACAATCATAGAAATGTCTATATCCTCTTTATTTTTTTAAAATAACCATATGAAACCTTATATCATTGTAATCAGCAAAAAAATAAGCTTTTTAATGATGTCAAAACCAACTATGGTTTCCATTTAAAAAACACAAGTTTGTGTCGTAACTCGATAATGGTGAACGAAAAAAAAATATTAGCTACATAGTTTTATTTGGCGTAAAATTATCTAAAACTTTTGTCTAAACACTTTTTCTCTAAAATTACTATTAACGGTGCTAAGTTCTTCTTTTTTTTCTATTGTGAATTGTATTTTGGGGTTTAATGAGTTTAATAATTTCAAGAATTCTGTTAGTTGCCTGTCTGTACCTATCCAGATGCAAATTATATCATCGACATACCTGGCCCAGAAAAGGATTTGTTTGATTAGGTTATTATTTCTGTTATGAAAGTTATCGGAGAAACAAAAGCAGTTTTAAATCAAACTCGTAAAACCGCGCATCTTTCCCCATTTAAGCGTTTGTCTATCTCCAGTAGCTTCTGAGATCCCAATGCTAAACATTCAAAAAAACTCACCCTGTATATATATGGTAAATCGCCTACAATTTGAATTTACCATAACATACTAAGGTTACGAAATAATTATCTATATATACAATGTGTCCGGGAAAATGTGGGAAATCTCTCGGATTCAGATAGAACATTAAAAAATAAGATGACAAGTTCCCATAATTTTTTTCCTAGCGGCCCTCCCTACGGAGATACGGCCTCCTAAAGGACGCCACTGGAAATCAATTTTTCTTTAATAACTTTTAAACTACTTATTATAATTTAATGAAAATTTAATATGATAAACAGTAGTAAGGACCTCTTAAAATACTGCCCTTAAATTTAAATTAGCTTGTTTAGTTTACCAGGGGCGGACTGGGTTGTACATTTTAATGCTTACATTTTTAACACCCTGTATGATAAGGAGTAAAAAAAAACAAATTTGGATATCTTGAACATTAAGCTAAAGAAAAGGTACTCTTGTTCATTGTCGATAAAATGAACCGTTTTCGAGGAAAAAAAAAAAAGAATTAATGTTTTATTTCTATTAAAAAGAACCATGTTTTTTATTTTTTTTTGTCTGCAACAAAGTGTGATACAAAAGTCTGAAATAAAACTATTTTCAGTACTAAAAAAGGCATTGTTTTTACAAACGTTACTATGGTACCCACGAATTAATAAATATCTTGCATTGACGTGTAAATTTTAAATCTTGTAATCTTTCATATTGTTAACACGTTGATCCTTTACTTCGATATTAATTTATTGAATTTTGAATATCTTGGTAAATTTAATTTGATAATGGGATACACATTTAGTGAGTATGCAGATATGCATCTTATGTACGGTCTTGCATCTTGCAATGCTTTGGAAGCAAGAAGGCTGTATGAAGAAAGATATCCTAATCGCAATATTCCAAATCAGAAAACATTTCAACGACTTGACCAACGTCTAAGAGAGACTGGTGGGCGATTCCAGTTAATAAGGTAACATTATTGACTTTCTTTAATGTTTTAGGAAGTTTTGCGAAAAAAAGTACTGATGCTGGTGTGAGAAGAACAGTACGTACGGTGCAATTGGAGGAAAATATTTTGGATACTGTAGGTGATACTCCTTCAATAAGCACTCGAAGATTAGCCGCGCAGCTTAATACGTCAAAAACGACAATTCATGAAGTACTTAAAGAACAGTTGTTTTACCCTTATCATCTGCAAAAAGTGCATCTACTACTTCCTGAAGATTTTCCTCGTAGAATCCAGTTCGCAAACTGGCTGTTAGATCAGCAACGAACAAACGCAAACTTCATTAGCACTAATCTTTTTACCGATGAAGCAGGGTTTACCAAAAATGGTATTGTAAATTTACATAACTCGCATGTATGGGCTGATGAAAACCCTCATGCCACTGTCGTTCATCATTATCAACATCAGTTCCAATCAATTAATGTTTGGGCAGGAATAATTGGCAATTTTTTGATTGGACCATGCGTATTGCCGCCACGATTGAATGGTGAACTTTATCTACAGTTCCTTCAGAACGCTTTTCTGGATTCAATAGAGCATTTGCCACTTGCAACCCGCCAAAGCATGTATTTTATGCATGATGGGGCCCCCACCTCATTTTAGCGTTGCTGTACGCGACCACCTGAATAACGTCTATCCAAACCGTTGGATAGGCAGAGGAGGTCCCATTGCCTGGCCTCCACGGTCTCCCGACCTAACGCCAATGGATTTTCACCTGTGGGGTCATCTCAAAACCTTGGTGTATTTCTCTCCGGTTGATACTAGGGAGGAACTTTTACAGAGAATCACATTTCATTGTGATGTGATAAGAAACAATGCTGGGTTGTTGTGGCGAGTACAGCAGTCCTCTATTCGTCGTGCCCGCGAGTGTATCAGAGTTCACGGAGCCCATGTTGAACCCACTTATGAAGTTTTTAATTGATTATTTCTAATTAGCGTATTTAGGTTCAATCGTTGCAAGCTTTAGTGAGTACATTTCTAAACATAATTTTTGTTAAGGTGCCTTTCTGGGACAAAACTGAATTTCTAAGAATCTTTGTAATTTTGTCGTATTAAATAACCTAAACTAAAACTTTTTTGTTCCTGGAATGACTTTTGTATCACACTTTGTTGCAGATAAAAAAAAATAAAAAAAACATGGTTCTTTTTAATAGAAATAAAACATTAATTCTTTTATTTTTTTTTCCTCGAAAACGGTTCATTTTATCGACAATGAACAAGAGTACCTTTTCTTTAGCTTAATGTTCAAAGTATCCAAATTTGTTTTTTTTAACTCCTTATCATACAGGGTGTTAAAAATGTAAGCATTAAAATGTACAACCTAGTCCGCCCCTGGTAAACTAAACAAGCTAATTTAAATTTAAGGGCGGTATTTTAAGAGGTCCTTACTACTGTTTATAATATTAAATTTTCATTAAATTATAATAAGTAGTTTAAAAGTTATTCAAGAAAAATTGATTTCCAGTGGCGTCCTTTAGGGGGCGGTATCTCCGTAGGGAGGGCCGCTAGGAAAAAAATTATGGGAACTTGTCATCTTATTTTTTAATGTTCTATCTGAATCCGAGAGATTTCCCACATTTTCCCGGACACATTGTATATGTATATATATATATATATATATATATATATATATACAGGGTGTCCAGAAACTCTCTTGACAAACGAAGACCGGAGATTCCTCTGATAGTTTTAAGACAATTAAACCCAAATTCACCTAGTCCGAAAATGCTTCCTAAGGGAGCTAGAGTTCTTTGAAGATGGCGCCTTGTATATATATTTTTTTAAATTCCTCCAGAACGCTTCTATTTAGAAAAACAAAAACTGGTATGCTTATTTATCCTCCAGAGATGAATCGATTCCATCAATTGCGAATTTCTAGTACCGGTCATAGGCGTCCGTTTTGGGTAGGTCAACGGTTATTTTAAGGCATAACTTTTTTGTCTTTAACTTTTAAACATTTGTGACACTAGATTATTAAATTTTCAGGTATTCCAGTACTAAAATGTACTCTTACTTTAAGTCGGTAGGATACACCGTTTTCTAGAAAAATCGATTTGTAAATTTTTCGTTTTCTCTTCATTAAAGTTCAATTTATTATGTACCTACTTATTTTTAGCGACGAAGTTGGCTTGGACTATCAAGGCATGGATGAAAATTAATTTAATAAATTAAAAACAAATTATTTATTACAATGGAACGAAACTAACAAAAAAAGAACAAGTATCAAAGGTAGATTGTTACAAAAGTTGCTCGATGTGATGACCATTAGTCTCTATGCATAAGTTTACCGTTTTGCTTAGAGAACGCCGAATTCTTGCAAAAATTTCAAAGTTATTTCTAAATTCGTCGCAAGCATCTTGTATCCTTAGCCAGAGTTGTGCGCGATTTTGTATCGGAACGGAATAAACAAATGCTTTTATGTATCCCCAAACACAATAATCGCAAGGATTCAAATCCGGCGACCTTGCTGGCCAAGCAACTGGACCGCCTCTTCCAATCCAATGGTCTTCGTAGTTATTATCTAGAAAGTCTCGTACATTCCTGCTAAAGTGGGCCGGATAGCCGTCCTGTAGAAACCATAAGTTTTGCCGAATATTTAAACGCACCTCATCTAACAAATCAGGTAAAATATTTTGCAGGAAATGTAAGTAATCAGCACCATTTAAACGAGCAGGTAATTCCACAGGTCCAAGTAGATAATCGTCAACTACTCCTATCCAGACGTTTATGCTAAACCTATGCTGATGCTTAAATTCTTGAACAACGTGGGGATTGTCACCAACGTACGAATAATAATGTGCATTATGTACATTAAAAATTCCATTTTTTGAGAATGTAGCTTCGTCACCAAACAAAATGTTCCTGAAGAAATCTTCATCTTGATTTTTCTGATTTTGTAACCATCTAGCGAATTCTACCCGAGCAGGAAAATCTCCTTCTAGCAGTGCTTGCACCTTTGTAAAATGAAAAGGATATAAATTTTCTTTGTGTAAGATATTTCCTACGCAAGATTTTGAAATTGTGGGGTACATGGCAGATAGTCTTCGAACGCTAATTTCTGGATTTTCCTCAACTTCCATTACAATAACATCTTCATGTTCTGCTGTTACATCATTATGTCTCCCTGTTTCATTATTTTTTGGGACCACTGAACCTGTTTCTCTTAATCGTTGATGAAGAGCTGTAAATGTTGAGTGAGTGGGATGCTGACGATTGGGAAATTTTTCAGCGTATCTACGTTGCGCCGCTCGAGCGTTACACCTCATTTCGCCATAAACTAAATGCATATCGGCGTATTCCTCATTAGTAAAAACCATTTTTTTTTAAATTGAAATCGTTGTGTTTGAATAACACAAAGTAAAAAATGAAAAGATAAACTTCGCGAACTGACAACAATTTGACAATGAAAAACGTAGGTTTTACTTCTGTTGGCAGTTCAGAGCTACCTATTGCAAAAAATAAAAAATTGAACTTTAATGAAGAAAAAACGAAAAATTTACAAATCGATTTTTCTAAAAAACGGTGTATCCTACCGACTTAAAGTAAGAGTACCTTTTAGTACTGGAATACCTGAAAATTTAATAATCTAGTGTCACAAATGCTTAAAAGTTAAAGACAAAAAAGTTATGCCTTAAAATAACCGTTGACCTACCCAAAACGGACGCCTATGACCGGTACTAGAAATTCGCAATTGATGGAATCGATTCATCTCTGGAGGATAAATAAGCATACCAGTTTTTGTTTTTCAAAATAGAAGCGTTCTGGAGGAATTAAAAAAAAAATAAATACAAGGCGCCATCTTCAAAGAACTCTAGCTCCCTTAAGAAGCATTTTCGGACTAGGTGAATTTGGGTTTAGTTGTCTTAAAATTATCTGAGGAAACTCCGGTCTTCGTTTGTCAGGAGAGTTTCTGGACACCTGTATATATATTCTTTTATTAATACATTCATTTGCGGGCGAAAAATAAATCCATAAGTCCCATTTTGAGTTTTATTAAAAACAGAAAATGAGATATTGTCTTTCCTAAATTCAGAACTTTATTTAAGTTCGGCATATTTGCATGGTGTAGAGGTTCCGGAATCGCAAGACAATTTTTTTGAGGACAGCATTTACATTATAACATTACATTTACATTAGGACTAACACGAATATAACGAATTCAACGCGGTACGTTAATATGTTGGGACACTTTATTCTACCACACTTAAGAGAATTTAGGATTTATCATTTGTTTTCAGCCGGATAGCGTAATGTAAATGCGCAAAAAAAGAGTGCTTGTGTATTATTTTAATACGTTACTTCACGTTACTTACACCAGGCACCTGTGCACATACTTCAGACTCAAGCAAGTATTCGAGACAAAGGAGGAAGTTCTACTGCAGTGTTTGTTTGAACGATAACTTCCAGTAATGTTTACAATAATCCATTAATTCATGTGCAAAGATCATTTTGCAAAAATAGTTTTAAAAAAATTGTCAATTACCATTTCTTTGTAAACTATATAAACGTGGGATTTAAGTTATTTATATTCTTTTTTAGTCGTTGTAGTGCCAGCTTGTATTACTTACTGTTTTCAAATAAGCAGTTGCACTGAAAAACGACATATAAAGTCTGAGAATGTTCTCGGAATGAAACCACTCACGGGTTTCATTAAACTTATAAATTAAAAACGAGTTTCTGGTTAATAAGATTTTACAACTTACATTTGTATTACTTTCACTAAATTCAATTTTAACGGAAGGTTTCTCTTCCTGTTGAGCCGGTGCCGGAGTTTTAATTTGTTCTTCGACTGCTGGTTCTTGAGTTTTTTGTTTGGTCTGTGAAAGAGACGTTATTACATAAGCATGGCAATAAGGTATAGTACAAAAGGAACCTACCGTGGGCTCAGGTTCAGTTTCCGGGGTAGTAAAACATTCGACTTTAGATTTATCTAATTGTGCAGGTGCTGATTTTTCAACTATAGTTGTTTCAGGCTCAATATTCTGTGTTAAAAATGCTATTTTATTTTGATCTAATTTAGGAATGTTTTCTTGAGCGGTTTGTACTTTTTCTTCTGGTTTATTGTTGAAAATTGCCGCTTTCGATTGTATATTACCTTTAGGAGCCGGCGAACTTTGCGCTATAGATGTTTTATTTTCCACGGATGCCTATAACAATAGTAATAATAATAATAATAAAAGAAGCAATGCAGATCGTTTTATTTCTTAAAAAGTAATTTATAAAAATCAAAAAAATCATTATTAGAGACCCCTCTAAAAAACTTAATCATAAAATGGTCAAAATACCCATTAGTCACTCACACAAATACATTACATAGTACTTATTACTTATACGTTACGTAGTAAGTTGTGCCCTTGCATTTCGTTGAAATAAGATTTATTTTAGTACAGTAGAATCTCACAAATTCGAACCGTCCAGAAATTAGAACCGGCCATTTCAATGTATTGGACGCTCTGAAATTAGAACCTGTGGTTCTAATTTCTGGAAGTTTTTTTATTTTTTTTTTGTATTTTCACTACAAATAATTTTTTTTCGCTCATTAAAGTAAAAATAAAACGGGGAATCACCGAGTTATTCGTGGTGTGTACAATTCGGTCATATGCGTGTGAAATTTGATATGCTTGTACAAATTTGGGTCAGTTGATGACTGAAGGTCAAAGTAAAGTGTTCATACGCGTAAAAGTTAAAAAAAAATGCCAAACAAACGTAAAAAAATACCTTATCTTTGGATACTAAGGTTAAAATATTAATAAGACTTAGTGAAGGCGTGAGTGGAAATCGTTTAGCTCAAGATTTTAATGTGACAAAATCTTCCATCAGCTACATAAAATCAAAAAAACAAGAAATAATGGATGCAGTTACCAGCACCTATCAGGAAGCAAAAAAAAAATCTTTACATAAGGCAGAATATGAGGAAATGGAAAAGCGCCTTTATAAGTGGTTTTTAAATCAACGTGAAAAGAAGAACACAGTGACAGAACCCGTATTAAAAGCAAAAGCTAAGTCAATTTTTAGTTAAGTGTACCCCGATAAAGATGAAAACGCATTTACTGCAAGTGATGGATGGTTTTCCAAATTTAAAACCCGTCATGGAACACGGTTCTTAAAAATTGGTGGTGAAATACTTTCGAGTGATGTTGGTGAGGTCACTCCATTTCTACACAGATTGCGTGCAAAAGTCGCGTAAATGGGGTTATTGGAAACACAAATCTATAATGCTGATGAAAGCGGATTATTTTTCCGTTGCCTTCCAGATAAAACATTTGTCGCTCCTTGTGAAAAAAGTGACCAAGGATTTAAAATTCAAAAAGAACGCGTTTCAATTTTACTAGGCGCAAATTCTGATGGCTCACACAAATTAAAACCATTGGTTATTGGAAAAGCTAAAAAGCCAAGAAGCTTCAGAGGATTTGATAACCCACTTCATTATGACTTTTCGAAAAATGCGTGGATGACTTCCCGGATTTTTCATGATTGGTTTTACAAGATATTTATCAAAGAAGTATGTTTAACCAATGCATATTTTAAGTTCCATATTTTTAATTTTTTTTTTTTTGTTCTGCATCATCCGATTTTCTGAAGACAATAATTTGGCCCCAAAAGCTCTTCTGCTTGTAGATAACTGTTCCGCTCATGCACCAATTGATAAACTTCAAAGTGAGGATGGTAATATAATTGCATATTTCTTGCCGCCAAATGTAACAGCAGCTGTGCAGCCAATGGATCAAAATCCTATTAAAATGACAAAACTTATTTACAGAAGTAAGTTGCTATCTCAATTAATTGGTGATGGTGGTGATATTGATAAGCTTTTGAAACGGCATTCAATCCGAGATGCAATAATATTGTTGAAACAAGCATGGGATGAGGTACAACAGACAGTGTTAAAAAATTCTTGGTCCAAATTATTAAATTGGGGCTCAGGCGATTACGACAGCGATGATGATTTGCCACTAGCACAATTGGCTCAACGAAATCAGGATTGCAATGAAGTTCTTCAAATAAATCTCGATATTTTGAATGAAATTATGCCAAACAATTCCGTAAATGTAAATGAAATCGAGGACTGGAATGAAGATGTGTTTACTGACAGATCTGATGCAGAGAATAGCGATTAGGAGGCTTCAGATAGCAGCGACGTCGATATTATCGACATAACAACAGCTATTCCTCATTTAAAAGTCCTTGAAGGCATCAATAATGTTATAAAATGGTGCAAAACCAGTGATATATTTTCCAGTAAACACATGTCTAACCTTTTGGACGTCCGTAACGATATCGTTGTATCCAGTTTAAATAAATCAAAAAAACAAACAAGTATTACTGATTTTATGTTAAAAACCAATTAAAAACCTAATAATTAAAAAACTTTTTAAGTTTTTCTATGAATTTAATATGTTCAATTAATTAAATGTTAATGAATAGAAACTGTTTTGTGTTAAAATAAAGCTTACATAACTAGTTTTACATATTATAATTTTATCATTTTCTGTAAAAAAAAATGTCCAGAAATTTGAACTTTTCAGAAATTCGAACTGCCCGGTGCACAAAGTGGTTCTAATTTGTGAGATTCTACTGTAATTGTACCAAATACCAAAAAAGAGAAAAAATAGAACATAGTGAAATAGTGAAACAGATCAAATGTTATAACAAAGAGAATGAAACTGGACAGTTTAACTTACTCAGTTTAGTGCGCAACACAAGACATACTTAATTAAAAACTCTATTTGAAATATTACACTTAAAAAATCGTGACTCGACTTACCATTTTTTCAAATTGTGCCCGCAAATCCGATGGTTTGGCATTTCCTATGTCCGGTTTCACTTTAGCGTAATTAGTACCTATTTTTGCAGATTCCTCGTCAAAGGTAAGAGCTGATTTATCCATTCTGTCGCTTTGAACACCGAATTTTCCCCCAAAACCGATTTTATGATCAGTTTGACTTTCATGTTTTTGGGGTGCCTCATGATGGTCCCATCCTAAAGCTGACTTATCTTGGCGATCCTTTTGCACTCCGAATTTTCCACCAAATCCTTGCGTGTAATCTATAAATACATTTTGATTATGTGGAAATTTTATGTTTAGACATAACTGAAACGTAATAAACTTCGACAACGTAAGCTTATAACAATGAAATGAAAAGTATGTATCTATAAAGCTATAAAGAAAACATGGTGGTGAAAATAAATTTTAAAAAATGGCAGAACTTAAGACAAATCAAAATCTGAAATTCTTAATACAAAATTACCGGAGGGCAAGGAAACATTTGATAAAATTTAAAAGGAATGAAAACATGGAGTAGCAAATACCAAGAAATAGAAGGCTGTAAATAAGGAAAGAAATGGAGAAAACAGAGGAGTGGACATTTATCGAAAAATAGGAAAATCGACACTGAAAAAGTTTCCATACAAAACCTATCAGAAGAACAATGAAAAAAAAAACCTTACAATGATCTGCTAAAAGAAAAGAGATTATAATACATTTAAGCTACCATACCAGTTAATCTAGAAAGAGAAAGTGTGTAGATATATTAACCCATTAAGGACCAAAACTGAACTAACAATTAAATATTATTTCTTTTTTTTTTAAGTTATTCAGTTGGTCATTAGTAAAGCGTAGAAATGAAAAAAACGGGTCCTTTGACTTTCAAGAATGAAATATGATACCGTACTCAAATGAGACACTGGGCTAATGAGAGTACAAAGATTAAATGTTTAGTGTATTAAAAAAGGTAATTTATATCAAGTAATTTATAACAAGATAACTGAAAATGTATTACTTCTTTTTACTATGACTATATATTATCATCACAAGAAACAAAACATGACATAGAATACAATACCTATTATATGGTATGATATTTCTCAAAGCACTGTTTTTCTACGCAAAGTGTTACAAAACATTTCTTGCAACGCCACCTAACACGTGAATGGCACTCACTACACCGTAGCTGCTTTTCAATTTTCTCTGGGAAGTGGCCAATACTGTCATGTCTAACAGCACCAGGAACCTGACATGGTCGATTACTTCTGTAAGTTTTATTGTTCAAGCGGAGGTAATACCGGGTGACATATCTTGTGAAGTCAAGCAGACTCATTTTTCTTTCAGCTGTGGCACAGGCTTGATGAAACTTCCAGGAATTAGTCATGCATAAATTGACCATGTGAGTGAACAAGCACCACCACCATTTTTTGCCTCTGATACTTATTCTGTAATTATTTGTAGCCTCATCATTCAAGTCAACGCCGCCCATTCCGACATTATAATTTTGAAACACCAAAGGCTGTTTGACAGAAACTACTTCCTTTTGGGCTCGTGACCATCGTCTAACGTAGTTGAGAGGTTCAATAAAATCATGATTAGTGACCATTGAACAGACACTATTGTCTTTCCATTTAACAATCAGTAACTTATTATTGGCGTCGAATCGGTAGTCGTATGTGCCTCTTTCTTGTTTGTCCATCATTTTAGAAGACTGTATGGTACACTTCTTTTGTCGATTTTCACGAATTGTACCTGTAGCTCGTATACCTTTAGTTGTCAAACGATTCATGAGGCTAAGAGTCGTAAAAAAAATTATCGAAGTACTACATGGTCAGCTGGGTTTTCTAAATGTTCCAATAACGAAATTACAACATTAGCACCAAGGCTTATACTTTCTTCCCTTTTTTCATTATTTTTACCATAGTAAACTTCAAATGCGTAGCAATATTCGGTAGAACTGCACACCATCCAGTCTTTAAATAAATTGTTTGGCAGGGTGGTGTCCAAAATACTTTACCATTGCTTCATCTACGCTCAGTTTTTCATGGACGAACCCCCACTGTCTGAAGTTTTTATTCAAAACGTCCATAAGAGGCCGTAATTTGAACATTTTGTCATTTTTATCCAATATGTCATTGTTACACAAATGCAGGTACTTTTTTATTTCCAGAAATCTATTCCGCGACATACACTTTGAAACCATTTCCACACCTAAATCTTCATCTAGCGACCAATACATCCTTTGCTGTGGCAACTTATGATACCCAGATAATAATAAAATCCCTATAAAATTTTTCATTTCTTCTAAGGTAACAAAAAAATCATGGTTATTTTTTTGGCGAGAGTAAAGAATAGTTTGTTGTGTTAAAAGCTCAAATACCTTGATGTCAAAGAGTTTTTCAAAAATTTGCAGTGGGTTACAGTCACGTAAACTTTCTTTTACTTTTTCTAAACGCACAATAGCACCGTTTTCAATGTCATGCGAGAACACATAAACCGGCTCGTTTTTTTCCCACTTAGGATTTTTTTCGTCAATACGAGGGCGCTTGTTGGCGAAACTTGAAAGGGGTTCATCATCACTGTCACACCATTCGACCGAATTTCCAAAACCGACCTCCACAAAACCCGGCACATCATTTGGAATTTGACTTTCCATAATGTTGTCGTCATCCTGTTCTTCTTCATCTGTAAGAATATCTGGTTCTGGCGGAACAAGTATGACATCAATCTCTCCTTCATGATTTTCTATTTCATCTGCAGCTTCCGGCAACGTGTGAAATACTTTTCGACCATAAAACCTTATAGAAGGTATGTCAGGGAAGTCTTCTTCCATTTCTGAAAGCAAAGTCTGGTTGAATTTAGTAGTTCACTCATTAGCCCACTGTACTCAATCGAGTACAACAGTGTTTGGCGCCAATTCACGTTTCACCAATTAAGGTTATGTGTTTAAAATTGCTGTTTACCACATGTTTGATACATATAAAATAGACTGTTAAAGTAGTTTATCGAAGAATCATACGAACAATGTCAAAAGTAGTTTATATTTGCATTACTTACCTGGTCCAAAAATAAGGCACTTTTCAAAACAATCACTAACACTTCAACAAACAAATGAATATATCACAACTATGAAAAAAACTTCCCAGTAAGACATTAAAACATAATAAAACACACAAGTAACAAAAATATTACCCACCAGATGGCAGAAGATGTTCAACATCGCTGTACTCACTTGAGTACAGTGGGCGTTAATGGGTTAAAATGTCGCGAGGAAAGCTACTCAAGCTGTCTCAAAAATGGAAAATCCTATAATGGAAAAAATATTATCTGTATCGTAAAATAACAAAAGGACTACGCCAGAATTGTTGGATTCCCAAACATTCTTTAAGATACACATTAACGAAGGCATAATAACATCCAAGCGGAAATGTTTTGACGTGGGAATACCAATTAGTATATTACAAATACAGCTTCCTATTTGTAGCCGATTCAAGAGTTAGAAGTTTTTGAATATATGAGCCGTAAATTTAAAAAAAAACCTATAAGAGGGGTGGATACTAGTCAAGAAAATTGAAAAAAAAAACAAATACTTGAGCGTCGAGATGAAATTCGTAACTTAAAACTAGTAAATTCAGAAGAGATAGGAGTCAGTGAAAAGTAAGCATAGTTAGGAATAGCATTTGATAAAATCAATACCACTGAAAAAGAAATAGGAGCAATAAGCGTACCTTTTTGCGATTCGTGTTTCTCAACTTTTTCCAAGTGGTCCCAACCTAGAGCAGATTTATCTTGTCTGTCTTTTTGAACGCCAAATTTTCCTCCAAAACCGGTGACGTAATCCTTTTGTGAAGCATGTTTCACAACTTTTTCTTTGTGGTCCCAACTTACTGCACTCTAAAAGTATAAAATATTATATTTTAATTTTCTAATATCTATTCAACAAAGATAAACTGTTATACGCGATAGTAGTATGAGTTTTGGTATCACGCGATCGATATATAAAGCCTATAATAAGTTCCTCTTTACATGTTATTTTTGTTCTAAGAATAAATTTTGTGGTAACCCTTTTTTAAACTTCGTATGAATGTTTCTGCGTGTCCTAAATGATAATATACCATGCTGTGATACTGTTCCTACTTCTGGTACAGATTTGTTGTTAGCTTTTCGATATCTTTTTGGCACCGCTAACAATCTAAATTCCTGGTGTATTTGTTGGTTACCAACATAAAATCCTGTGTTTATATAATACGTATTACTGTACAGACGTGAATGACACGATTCACATATTCATTGATAAACGAGGCCCCTCTTAACCCCCCCCCCCCCCCCCCCCCAAAAAAAAACCAATACCCGTTTCATTTAAATACATAGTATCAGATTAATTTCCTATGCGTCATTATGTTATTGCAAAAGCAATATGAATCAAATTGATACTCCAAAGTCAATTTAAAGTCTTATTTATATTAAAAAAAATAGGGATATGAGATATCATCCGTGATAAGTCTTTCATTGGAGACTGTGGCTAAGTACAAAAACTTAAAAAAGGTACCCTTACCACATTAATATTCGTATCCTAAGTACCTACGCATTTCAAAAACTAAGTCATCGACATACGTATTTAGTAGGATGCGAATATTAATATCGTAACGCGTTTTATAAATTTTCTATAGTTTTGATACCTGGATACGATTTATATTTCGTAGCGTGCACAGTCCATGACTGTAGGTAGGTACAGTTCATAAAGTGTTTCTTTGCAGCTCGTACTGCCAAAGTGTGAACCGCAAATTGTACTTTACTCTTTCTAACGCACATAAATGCACGCACACGTTTGACATTTTAAGTTAAGACGCATGAATCGCGTGCTTTGAATTTGGTCATGCGACTGAAAAGAAACACTATATGACTCTAAGTTTGTATCTGATACATTGGCTGCACTAGCATACATTTCTAAGTTATAAACAAAAGTTGAAACTAATATACATTGTTTCTTTTAATAAAGTAAATAAAATAACCTAATCAAACTAACCTTCAAATCCAAATCTTATTCAAGAGATTTTAAGACCTCTCTTAAGTATAAACACATGTATATACAAGTGTGTATAAATTGACGTACTAACTACAAACGCAATAGATTTTTAGTTATAGATTATATTTTTAGTATGACCATTCTCGACGAAATAGAAGAAAGGCTATTTGATACACATAGACGTTTAGTATGGAAGGAGAGAAAATAAAGTAAAAAAAAATAAGATGCAGCTAAGACAATTACTTTAAAATAAGGGAAATTATCAAAATAAAAATATAGGTCATGAGAAAACAGACCTAAAACAGAGAATGAAGTGGAAACAATTGCAAAACGGAAAATATGCATATTTTCTTTTAACTCCAAGTAACATTAAAGGACTAGCAGCTAGGTCCTTAATGTTACTTAGAGTTATAGATAATGGTGAAGTTAAAGAAACAAATGAATTATTTTAAAAGTTAGGCAATGCTTGTATTGCCTATAAAACTATTCCTAGTGCAAGTTTTAAATACGAGGGCCATCCAGAAAGTAGTTCCCGTTAGCGCCGCATGAAGCGCTGACGACTCGGGTAGCCGCTGGGCAAGGTCAGGCCGCGTCAGTGGCTTGTCTGCCTGCTCTGTGCGAGCTTGCGTGACGCTAGCATTGCCTGTGTTGTGTCTGTGATCGTTTATAATGTTTAAACAAATCGAGAATCCCGCCAGTTGTGAATTGAGGGCCGTGATTAAATTTCTTAATGCACGAAACGTTCGACCTTGTGATATTCATCGCCAATTAAAGGAGGTGTATGGAGACAATGTGATGGACGAGTCGTCTGTTCGGCGCTGGTGTCGCAACTTCAACCTTGGGAGGGGGAATACACACGACGTGGAGCGTTCAGGGAGACCATCTGTTATTACAGACCAAATGCTGAGCTCAGTAGACGAATGCGTGAGGAACGATCGGCGCATCACAATTGATAAACTCTGTGAACATTTTCCTAATGTGTCTCGAACAATTGTTCATGAAATTGTCAAAGACCATCTGCATTATTCAAAAATCTGTGCAAGGTGGGTCCCTCGCATGCTTATAGATGAGCACAAAACCAAGCGTATGGCTGCAGCACTGACGTTTCTGGGACGTTATTCCGATGAAGTAGACTCTTTCCTGACTCGCATCATTACTGGGGACGAAACATGGGTTTGGTATGCATCACCTGAGAGTAAACGACAGTCAATGGAGTGGCATCACGCTCATTCACCAACCAAACCAAAAAAATTCAAGACAGTTCTGTCCACCAGGAAACTCATGGCAACCGTTTTCTGGGATCGACGAGGTGTACTGCTCATTGATTTTATGGCCCGTGGAGACACAATTAATGCTAATGCGTATTGTGAAACATTAAGAAAATTACGGCGGGCAATACAAAATCGACGGCGATGTCTATTGTCTACAGGCGTCATTCTCCTTCATGACAATGCCAGGCCTCATGCAGCTGCGATAACACAACAACTTTTGCAGCAATTCAAGTGGGAAACTTTCGACCATCCACCGTATAGCCCGGACTTGGCCCCTTCGAATTTTCATCTCTTTACGAAGCTTAAAGATTTTCTGGCGGGAAAAAGATTTGACAGCGATGAAGAACTTAAACGAGGCGTGACTACGTATCTCAATACGCTGGCGGCGGAGGACTATGACGCTGGAATACAAAAACTCGTCACACGTTATGACAAATGCCTCAATTTGCTTGGTGATTATGTGGAGAAGTAGTGTAAAGTATGCTCTTTCCAATAAACATGTGTATATTTGTTAATATTTACTCCTGTGTCTTTATTGCACAAATGGGTACCACTTTCCGGATGGCCCTCGTATAATTTGTACTACTGCTAGCTAAGTTCTGATACCTTGATCAAGAATATAACACACTTGTATATTTCCTTTCGTTTGCAATAGGTCACCATTTATCTTTAACAGATTTTTGCAGTTTTTATAAAATGTCTAATAAAGTAAAGAAAAATCATGATACATATAAGTCTTTTTTGTCCATAACTGAATTAGCTTCTAAGATTAGACTAATTTTAACAATATTTAAAAAACGTTATAAAGAACGCAAAAATATACACTTTTTTGTTTACTACAACATATGTGAGAAACTGAAGGATGTTAGTTAATTTTTTTTAAACAAAAGGTCAAAAACGATTACGTATTTATTATACGAATTGACAGACAGGTATTACACGCTTATTTTACTACCACTATTATAATAAATTCTTCTCACCATACAAAACAATGTATTCTATGCAAGCATAGTTGCCTATTCAACAGCTCAACATATTCGTTCATTTATAATATCACTAACACTTCCCCTTGTTGACATGTTGAATATCCACTAATGAAAATTAAAACATTTTAGTTATTGAAGTATAGCAAACGCCAATTAAGTTGGCGCGAGGAGGGGTAAGTTCGCGCAGGATTAGAAGTAGTGCGGAGATTTGTATTTGGTTTTACATCAAATGTCAGATAATTCTAACCTCTGAGCGTGTATCACTTTATGATCCCCTAGCAAAGACATTATATTCCGTCAAACGTCAATGACAAATGTATTCTGACAATTACTTGAGTAGTGGGGGTGGACGTTTTTAAAAACGGCTTCTGCGCACCCCCTCCTCGCGCCAACTTAATTGGCGTTTGCTATACATGCGATAACATATTGCTAATTTACAACTTACTCAAATTGTAGGTCAAACACTAACAAAAATTCGTTTATTTTGCTATTACATAAAGGCTTCGTTAAGATATCTGCAATGTTCTTGCCAGATGGTACATACTTAAACACTATTTCATTATTCTCTACCAGATCGCGTAAGAAATGTAATCTAATATCTATATGTTTGGATCTGTTTGAAATTATATTTGTTTTACTTAAACTAATCGCACTTTAGTTATCGCAATAGATCATACATGGATTTGGTAAAAAATCATTCATACCAAGTTCAATAAAAAGGTTCTTAGTCCATAACCATTCTTTAGTTATTTCAGTCATAGCAATATATTCCGCTTCTACCGTCACATAATGACCGCACCCGCGAACATTGTGACGAACCCACTCCACGACTTTCTATCACTTTTATCATTGGCCCAGTCTGCGTCCACATACAGTTTTAATTTTTCACCTTCTTTCTTGAATACTAACTTTGCATCCATTGTTTTCTTCAAATATCGAAACACCGGTTTGACTTCACTCCAATAAAACTTTCTACCTTTTAAGGAACTTAGCCGTAAACCATATAATCCATGTAATATAATCCTTTAGTTACCGTGTTGTTAAATTGGCTAAGGTAGCTAGTTGCAAATGATATGTCAGGGCGAGTCCAATCAGATAAATACAAACTTCCAATAGCTCTTCGGTAAGTATTTTCATCAAATCTCTCCATATTTTCGGTGCTTAAAGGGGTTTAAATTCCATTGCAGTCACTCATGTTGACCTCTGTTAATAATTTACTTATATAAGTCGATTGATGTAGTTCCATTTTGTTAACGTGTGGCCTGTTAACATTTATTGAGAGCACATTGGATACCTCTCTTAATTCTTTTATATCAAGATCTTGAGAAAGTGCTTCTTTTATATATTGGATTTAATGTTTTACACCGATAATTATAAAATCGTCGACATAAATGCCTATTATTAAATCTTTCTTCTTGTTATAATACACACAAGCATCGCTCTTACATTTTACTAAGCCATATTGTATCAGTTTCTCATTTACGCACCTGTTCCAATCACGTCCAGATTGATGTAGACCATATATACTTTTCTCCAGTTTGCATACATAATTCTGAGGGCCTTTTGTTTCATAGAATTTTGGCTGTTCCATGAATACAGTTTCTTCTATTGTATTGTTCAAATAGACTAAATTTACATCTAAATGCTCACATTTCCATCCTTTTTCCACTGCTAATGCTAATAAAAATTTTAAAGTATCTTTATATAGTACTGGGCTGTATGTTTCTTCAAAGTTTTTCCAGGTATTTGTTTGAAACCCTGAGCTACTAATCTATCCTTGAGCAATCACCACTTTGATTTTTCACTTTATACACCCATTTGCTACCAATTATCTTTTCATCCTGAGGTCGATTTACTATCTCCCATGCACATTTTTTCTGAATACTTGCAATTTCTTCTTCCACGGCGCTGCGCCATTTATCTGCAATAGGATCTGATAAAGCTTCCTCTGGTGTCTTTGGTATTTCTATCTCTCCAGTTTCACATTGTGTCAAATTGCAACAATGGCAAATTGTTGGTTTTCTCTCTCTTCCAGATCTTCTAACTTCTACTTTATTAACTTCCCCTCGAACAGTCATATCTTCTTCGTTTTCGTCTTCTTCCTCATTTTCGTTTCTTTCATTTCATTTCCTTCTGCTTCATTATTTATTGGTACGTCGTCATTTCTGGTTTCCTCATCATCTATCTGAAAGCTAAACCCATTTAGGTTTGCTTTATTATCATCCTTACCTGCGTCGTCTTTAAATGGAAAATAATCTTCTTGGAAAATAACATCTCGCGTTACAATAATCTTTCTGTCTCTAATATACCACAATCTATACGCTTTTGTGCCTTCTGGGTATCCCAAAAATATGCATCTTTCAGCTTTCATATCTAACTTACTTCACTTTTGATTTAATGTCCATCCGCAGCATCCGAAGATACGCATCTATTCCAAGTTTTCTTTATTGAGTTTCTTGCCTTGCCACCGTTCATATGGGATTTCATTGCCTATAGATTTCGATGGGCAATGGTTTCTAATATAGTATGCTGTATTCAAAGCTTCTGCCCAAAATGTATGTGGTAACCCCGACTCTGCTAACATACATCTCACCATCTTTCGGCTTTACCATTTTGTTGCGATGTATATGGTGCTGTCTTCCTATGCAAAAAAACATTTTTTTCCAAATATTCCCTGAAGCTAACACTGACATATTCTCCCCCATTATCACTTTGTAATTGTTTAATCTTCTTATCCTGCATATTTTCTACTTTAGTTTGGTATTTTTGAAATTTATTCAGTGCATCACTCTTTCTTTTAATTACTCTTGCAGTTATATAGATTGAATAATCGTCCAAAAAGGTTATAAAGTATTGTGCCTCACCTAATGATGCTGGTACAATTTTCCCTACTATATCCATATGCAATTCCAAAAACTGAATTTGTGCTTTCTGTCTCAGTTTTTTTAAACACATTTCCCTTCATTTTTCCCTGAATGCAAGCAACACAATCTTCTTGACCTTCACCTTTTATATCTAACTCTAGTATTTTCTTAATAGCTTCTATGTGTGTATGTCCAAACTTCCTGTGCCAGGTGTCTACACTACTGACTTTTGCTGTTTTGCATGTGATTTCATGACTTTCAAACACATACAATTAATTTTTCTTCTTTGCTTTTATGACAATGTCTCCATTATTTATTATTTTTGCAGTACCTTCATTAAAAATAATTTCTGATTCTCTTTCTTCCAGTTTACTTAACGACAGCAAGTTATCTTCTAATTGTGGTACATGTAACTCTATACTCCAACTACCATATTCAACACATACATTTAATAGTGCTCTTCCTTACCTAAAATTTCTACTCTATTCCCATCTGCTGTTGTCACCTGTCACCTGTCATGTGATCTGTAGCATCCGAATCTAAAGTCCATTTACATATTTTAAAGTTGTCATATTTTGTACTTACACATTGTGCCCTAAACTCTTTTGTAACAGTAGCTACTTTTCTTTCTGAATCATCTTTATCTTCATCTGCTTCCTTCTGTTTAGTTTCTTGGTAATGCTTTTTCGGATCCCAGTACTATTATAGATGCCTTCGCGGATGCGTTTTCTACTGTGCCAACCTCCTTGTCGGGTTTCACTTGCGATGGATTGTACTACCGTTCCCTGCCCTTTTCCTTTTCGTTGACCTCCGAGGATGAGTTAATTGTTTTAATGACCAGTTTTCCTAACAAATACACCACTGGAGATGATTCCTTACCGAGTTTTTTTTTTAATACGTGACTGTAGATTTGTCCTGGCATATCCTCTGAAATTACTTATTAATCTATCGATAACAACTAATATCCTTCCTGATCGGTGGAAGAACACAAGAATTATCCCTGTGCATAAGAAAGGAGATCGTGCGTTGATTAATAATTACAGGCACATCTCTATTATTTCTAACTTCGCCAAACTGTATGAGAAGGTATTATACACCAGGCTATTTAGTGGCACGCGTCTCATATCTCACCGAACCAGCATGGGTTTGTCACGGGTAGATCTACTGTCACCAATTTGACGTCGATTGTTCAGCATATCGGTGAGGTTTTGGACGGCAGAGGTCAGGCTGATGTAATTTATACTGACCTATCCAAGGCTTTCGATTCACTTGATCATGAGATTTTACTTCATAAGTTGGGATCTTTTGGTCTCGTTCCAACTTCTATCAGTCATCTTCGATCTTATCTATTTCAAAGAAAATGCTACGTGACCTATAATGAGTTCTGCTACAATAATTTTGTTCTTCCTTCTGGCGTTCCTCAGGGATGAAATTTGGGTCCTTTGCTATTTGTTTTGTTTATGAATGATCTCCTTTTCCAAGTGAAGTGTCCCATTCTCGCCTATGCAGATGATATAAAAATATATTCTGAGATTTCCACAACTGGCGATATCGTTAAACTACAGCAAAATCTGGACGTATTAGTTTCAGGGTGTGACCGTTTCAAACTTAAATTAAATATCGACAAAGTCTTCTTATTTTATTAAAAACAATATCTTAACCAGTAAAACTGAAATAAAGGATCTCGGAGTCTTATTTGACTCTAATCTTACGTTCAGATCCCATATAATCCATATGTCTTCTGATGTCTACAAAAGTTTGGGATTTATTATGTGTATATCAAAATACTTTAAAGACATCACTTGCCCTAAATCACTGTACCATGCTTATGTTTTGAGCAAAATGGAATACGCCTCATTAATTTTCTATCCCATTTAGGTTTGCGATTCCATTCCTTTGGACCGTGTTCACCGTAAGTTTTTGAAGTACCTCACTTTCAAGACTGATGGTATCTACCCGGAACGTGGTGCATCCCAGGATGATTTGCTTTTGCGTCATGGCATGTCATCACTAAGCGTAAGAAGAGATAATATTTGTAGGAAATTCCTAATTAAACTGATGGAAAACATTATTGATTACCCGTTCATATTGGAGCGAATGTCGTTTTTAGTTCCTCGTATGAACTCTAGGTACGAAGTTACATTTATGGTTCCCTTCGCGAAGACAAACGTCTTGAAACGGACTCCTACCTATATTCTCTCCAACGTGGCCAATAGAATGCAGGATGATCTGTTTACTTGAGGATGGCTCGCGAATGGACAGCACTATTTAAGTCTATACTTCATTTGATTGCACTTCCATGTCATGTAATTATAATTATAATGTACCTTGTAATTGGGCCTAGCCTGTTAGGTATTAAAGTATATTATTATTCTCTTTTACTTCGCCTTTTGCAAAATTTGGCTATATGTCCTTTTCCTCCGCATGAGAAACAAAATACTACCTTCTGTGGCTGCTCATAATATTTATAGCCTTTATTTATATTATCATAGTCTCTTTTACCTCTAAAGTTTGAATTTTTCATCACTTATACTTTGCTATCACTGTCCAATTCATCATCTCTCTGCAATCTCTTCTCTTCTAATAATAGCTTCGCTTTTAATAACTTTGTATTTAATTTAACTTCTTCCTGTTCTAAATTTCTTACTAATCCTTCATATTTATTCATAGGTAACCCCATTAAATAGAAACATGTGAGTAAATTATCGGGGAATTCAATATCCACTTTATTAACTTTTCTATTTATATTCTGTATCTTTGAAATGTAATCTTGCATAGTCATGCGTTCGTTTTTTGTAATTGTTACCATTTCTTTAATTAACATAACTGTGTGTAATAATCCAAACTTCACATGCATTTCTTCTGTCTCCCAGGCTTCCTTTGCTGTTGTGCAATCCCCAATGTCTTCAATATAGGAATCATTTACGCTTAATAATAAAAACGACAATGCTTTTAAGTTTGATTTCGTCTGTACTTCATTTAATTCTATTCCTTCGTAACTGGGGTCAACCGCTTCCCAACACTGTTTTTGTTTTAGTGCTGCCTTCATTCTCACTGACCAAGCATAATAGTTTTTTTCTTCTAATTTCGGAATTCTAAAATCGTCACTATTTGCCATTTTGTTTAAATTTTCTTGTACACTTAATACTGTTTAATATATGAGGCCTGGACCCATTACCTGCTAGTTAATTTATTTAAACAAAAGGTCAAAAACTATTATGTATTTATTACACGATTTGGCAGACAGATATTACACGCTTATTTTACTACTACTATTAACCACTATTATAATAAATCCTTCCCACCATACAAAACAATGTATTCTATTAAGCATATTGCCTATTCAACAGCTCAACATATTTCTTCATTTAATAATATTACTAACAAAGGAAACATAATAATGCATCATATTTATTATAGAAATTTTATTATAAATTTATATATTTAGAAATACTATCACTTATAAGTAATAACATGTGTAAGTAATAAAATACAGTCTTTATAAGACAAAAAAAAGTGCAATTTCAATATATTTTACATATTTAGTTTCAAACTGTAATTTACTCCTTTTCGAAAATAAAAGAATATTTGTTAGTACTTGTATGTAATATTAATTGCATATTTGGAAGTGAAATATAAAATGTAGTTCATGCACTAACCTTATCAACTCTATCACTTTGCACACCATACTTTCCTCCAAATCCTGTTGAATAATCTTTTTGAGAAACATGTTTTTCAACTTTTGCCACATAATCATGCCCAACAGCTGATTGATCCATTCGATCCTTTTGGACACCGAATTTTCCACCATACCCAAATGATGGATTAGGGCCAGTAAGAAGTTCTTGCTGTTTTTTCTTTTTATCAGCTTCTTCTGTTTCACGTCTTAATTTTTCCATGCTATACAATATAGAAGAAGAATTATCTAATCTTGTTCAATATAGTGTTTGATCGAATATACTCTATAGCTCCAGCAGTTCGACCAGAACCTTGAATTGTTGTTGAACCCCATCTTTGTTGTTCTTCTGTGACATCGTTGATAAAATCTGGATCAGTTTCCCAATCATCATCTTCTGCAGGTTCTGGTTTTATATTTATTTGAGTACCAGCAGCAGCTTTCCACATATTTTCGTTTACTATTAATGCAGCTTATACTTATATAAAAGTTTATGTGTATATCTGTAACGTTTTCTGAACCTTTTATCACAATTAAACAAACAAACAATTTTAACACTTATTTCATCTTATCTATCTGGCACCACCCCGTTTTTGGTTTTTGAAATTTGTCATCGTTTTAGTTATTTGGGAAGGCTAGATGCATGAACAAATTAGGTTAGGCAACCTAAACAACTAAAAGTCAATTTATACAGCATGAATTATTTAAAAAGGATTACATATTTCAAATAAAATAAATTAAAAAAAAAATTATGTATATTATTGGTTTAAATTAAGTCAGTATTTAAATATACAAAAAACTATTTATAAAAAGAAGAGGTTAAATTGCAATTTTTATATCCATTCAGTGTTTCATTTGTATACATTCCAATAAAAAGCAATCTATAGCACATAATTAATAAATAAGCTAAATGATAATATATTCAAACAATTACAAAAATATTTTGCAATATTAAAGTTGTACGTGATTGTAGGTACCGCTACTGCTGCCTAATGTTGAATATATTTTAACACGTGGTTTTTGTCAGTTTTTGTTGATTATTTTCTTTATTTATGTGGTGTTTTCTGAGTTATAGAAAATGATACATATATTCTTATTTAGTATTAAATTTTAATGTGTTTACAATGAGCACTCTGAAAGATAATGTTGCAGTTTGCTATAATTATAAGGATATAGGTAATCTTTGCAGGTTATGTCTAAATGGTAATACTCCAAAAGAATCATTGTATAGTCCTTTAGAAGAAATATTTGAAGATGATGTTATTAATTTTTTTCACGTTATGGAGAAACTAAGTTTAACAAAAGTAGCAAAGAAATAAGTGTCTATAAAATTTAAATTAATTATAGTCTTCTTTTAGCTATCAAATAATCCTCAGTATCCATCATACTTATGCGTAAATTGCATATCATTATTAAACACAGCATACAAGGTAAATAGGTTATTAGAAATTTCTCAATCACATCTTAGTGCATTATTTAAAGAAGATCTTCAAGTCAATAAATCAAATGCTAATATTGAGTCTAATAATGTTGAAATTATTTCTGATAAAGGAAAATATAATTTAAAGGATATTCTTATAATCGAGGAAAACCAAGAGCACCCGTTAAATTATGATGGATTTTTAAAGAATCTAGGTTCAGTAATAAGTGCAAATTTTGTACCAAAAAATACTGATGAGAAAAAATGTCAAAAACATGAAATTCACGTTGTTGATCTTATTCCATTGTCAGGAATTGAAGATAATCCTGTCATTGATGTTAATAGTGTAGGTGTGTAAGCAATTTATTAAGTTCTGTTTAAAATTTTAAGTATATGTTTATTCAGTGCTAGGATGACTATATCAATTTTTGCGTTTTCGGTTGGTAGATACTCACTTTAGATTACTAAAGCTAAGTAAAGTTAAGTAATGTTATATATATATAATGATAACAGTATGATTATAAAACCAAAAATAGTATTTATACAAAAATTGATAGTTACTGTATTTTTCAAATAAATACAAAAAGCAATTCTATTATAACCCATATATTATGTTAATTATGCAGTATCTATATGTCTCAAATTATTGTTTAATGCATGTGTGATAATTTGACAATTGCATTTCCAAAAGTTATCTGAGGCGCATATACGTAATCTGTAATGTTTTCATTTAGAGTTATGATCATATATTTACTGCATTAATATAATAAACTATTGGTCTTATTTTTAAATTTGCTTATGCTTTGCTTGAGATTAGATAATCGGCATAAGCATCTTTTTTATTTTTAAGATAGTGTACCAAAAATACGATTAAACTACAAACCAAAGGACATCATTATAGCGTAAACACAAACACCATGTTCAATTTAATCAGAACTATGGATTGGTAATTTTAGCTTGTAATAACATAGCGAGAAATACGAAAAATATTGTTGAGAAATGTCATCATTAAGGAATTCATCGGCATTGTAATAGTACTTTTCAAGAGGATATCTTTACGCACTTTTCAAATAGGGAGGAAATTTATAGCAACATTAGAATTCATTAAAATTTCTGGTACAATGAAGTGTGATATTGTGGTGGCTCAAATAAATTTATTGCTGGTGCAATAATTATAGTCTTTTATGTTGGCTGCCAAGTTTTTTCATGTCGATTTACAAAACATACAATTGGGTGCAACGGTTCTTTTTCATCCATCGATTTCTATTGCGTCATATAATTTTTTTTAAGTCTTAATACGTTTTTCCAACTCTCCCTTGATCTTCTTTGCCCCCTTCCCATATTTCACTATTGGTCTCAATATTCCATCAATAAGCATTCTTCAAACGTGCCCTATTGATTTAGTTCCCCGTTAATATCGTCAAACTTTTTAGATCGGTGCTGGTCTCTTGCTAGCTTTCTTCCAAAGATTTTTTATAACATTACCCTCTCGCACACCTCGGCAAGGTCAAGTGGACGTTATTTATACTGACTTTAGTAGCCTATTCGATAGTATTGATCACGGTGTTCTTTTATATAAACTATCCGTATTTGGATTCAGTCGTGCACTGTTGCAATTACTTTGGTCCTATTTGAATAACAGGTGTAACTATAGTTCATAAAGTATAAGTTTTCAGTTCAAGGTCAAATTCGAAGCATATGATTCAAATCAGTACTGCAGAGTCAAATGAAGTCAGTATTCAATCGCGGAAACAACCGTTTGTCATCATAAAATATAAACGTCATGTTTCAATATTGTCAAAATTTTACTATCTTACTTGCAATATAACCAAAGAGAGCATATACATAACCTACATGTCAAAATAATAATAATGAGTAAAGTGGGAACATTAATAGTTCAAAAGTATTGTTTCTTTTCTAGTTCTGTATAAATATATTCTATCCAAGAAAACTATGCCGAAATTATTACTTTAATATTTGAACAAATTATTTTAAATGTTATTTATAATTATAAACTCAGGAAAATATTCGATCAAAAATTTATTTAAAAAGAAATATTTCAAGTCAGATATCAATAGTGAAATGCATAGGTATTGAAAAGATCTTTAGTGTTAAAAATGTTTGCATTATTAAGAATGACATACCTACCAAAATCATTTTCTTGCACTATATCTGGGTTAAGAAGATTGGGAATGTATTAATTTGATGAATAATTTAGATTTCTACTTGACTTATATATTGTTTATATTTTAAATAAATTTAAATATATTGGAAAAGAATGTAAAATTTATGTTCGTAACTCTTTGAAAAAGAATTAAAACCTTTTGAAAGTTGTAAATATATGTTGTCAAATTACATTTATAAAATAAAAGAAACATTTATGTAGTCTACATTTAATATTTTATTGTTTCTTAAGAAAATAATAGTATAATAATACAATCCAAATCCATATTATCCTTTAATAGATGAAGATAATATTTAACAAACACATGAGGATTTTCTGATAACTACATTTGATAATTTTGCAGGTTAGTACACTACCAATACAAAAAAAAAACAAACTACACCACCAATAAGAAAAAAACAAACTTCATTCATATAAAACTTTGCCACGAGATCTTTAGCATGTAATGTTTCGTTGAACCAGTGACAGTAATTTCTTCGCTGCTTTATATTATGTGCATTGATGGTTTTTATGGCAGTATTAATGTAACCATATTATCATGTAATGTATGTATTTTATAATGGGTTTATATCTTCTAATTTTATTCCAACTTTTGATGTGCCACAGGGCTCTAATCTGCGGCCACTGCTTTTTGTACAGTATATCAATGACCTACTTGCTTCCTTATCGTGCCCAGTTTTGGCTTATGCAGATGACTTAAAAATCTATACTAGTGTCCATTCTCTGGACGATGTACTTCAACTACGTTATTTAGGCACAGTAAATGCATAGTGTTCGAAATTTTGTTTAAATCTAAATATAAACAAAAGTTGCCATGTTACATATTGTAGAAAAGTGAATCGAGTTGAGTCGGCGTATATACATTACGTGGTAGGGATTTGCAGAAAATTGAAATAGTGAAGGATCGCGGGGTGTATTTTGATAGTCGCTGCTCTTTTTCTTATCATATCCTCAATTTGTGTATGACTGGTTCTTGTAGTCAGGGTTTTGTTCTGCGTTCCTGTAAATTCTTCAATGATGTCCTTGTTTTTAAGAGCCTTTTCTACAGTGTAGTCCCTAAGTAAATTGAAGTACGCGTCACAAGTGTGTCGCCGCACTATGTTTATCTCCAGCTTTCGGTAGAGAAGATTCATCGACGCTTCCTCAAGTTCTTATCGTTTAGGAATGATGGCGTGTACCCTCTTCGCGGCATTGATTATACGACGCTTCTAACTGAGCATGACATGGATGCCTTAAGTTATCGCCGGGAAAGACATGGAGCTCGTTTTATATGGAAACTGGTTAGTGATGTCATTGTGATTGTTCTTTTCTCCTATCTTCCATTAATTTCATGGTTCCTAGATTATGTTGCCGTTATTCGTGTACTTTTTCCATCCCATTTTCGAGAATCAACATGCTGCAGTCATCACCACTAACGACGAACGATGTGTCGAGCTGCTAATTTGTATTATAATGATGTATTTGTTGACTCTATTAATCAATTCATATAACTTGCTCCTTTTTCTCTTTTATGTATGTATTTAACTTATAATTTTGTCCTGTAATTAGTCTTTCTTGCAGTACATTTTGTTCGAATTTTTGTGCGTACATTAAGATTTCAAGATACTGATTTAGTAAATTGTTGAGAGAATATATATATACACTTGTTTCCCCTTAATATTGTGAGTATTATTTTAGCGCTTTCTGGTGTTTTTGCAAAATCTCTTCCTAGGTAAATATTATATCATCTTTAGCATTTATCGAATTGAATTCATGTTCATTTCCATTAGTAATAAAAAAACATAGATAGAACGTAGAAATGTTCATTAATTTTTTATTTACTGTGCATACTGTGTGGTGAAATAATTTTAATAAATTTTAAAAAATTAACATTTCGTAACATCTGTGTTTATTACTAATGGATATCTAGCATTTGTCTTGACTTTCTTTTAGTATACATCAGGGATGCACAGACTTATAGGGAACAGGGGCCACTCGGGAAAATTATAGGCCAAGGACGGGCCACTACAAAGAATACTTATTAATACAAAGGTATTTTTAATAATATAAAATATTATTAAAAATCTGGTGTGAAGAACACAAATGCAGGTTCACTATTAATATTTTTTGTGAACGTGTCCGAATATATCCTATCCCCAGAGACGTAGATACGTATTTCACCTTTCTACAGGCTCATCGGTACGCCCCTGCTGGAGAAAGGATATTCCCAGACACATTCACAAAAAAGAACCACATCGCCCTATTTTGTGAATGTGTCTGGGAATATCCTTTCTCCAGCAGGGACGTACCGATGAGCCTGTAGAAAGGTGAAATACGTATCTACGTCTCTGGGGATAGGATATATTCGGACACGTTCACAAAAAATATTAATAGTGAACCTGCATTTGTGTTCTTCACACCAGATTTTTAATAATATTTTATATTATTAAAAATACCTTTGTATTATACAAAACTGGTGGGGTTTACCTACTCATGTATGTTTCAATTATTCTGATACATTACACATGCGGTTAAGCCGTAGTATGAGTGAAGACACAAACAAAATGCAGTTTTCTAGAGAGATTGGCTGTGCCACCTTTGGAAGGGCGTCGTTACTTCACATTAATTATGTGGACGGTATGCGAGGTACTTCGGCTGTCTGACAACAGGCAGCGCCGAATTTACTTCTGCGCCCGGTCTGGATAATTACGGTGATAGGGCGATGTGGTTCTTTTTTGTGAATGTGTCTGGGAATATCCTTTCTCCAGCAGGGGCGTACCGATGAGCCTGTAGAAAGGTGAAATACGTATCTACGTCTCTGGGGATAGGATATATTCGGACACGTTCACAAAAAATATTAATAGTGAACCTGCATTTGTGTTCTTCACACCAGATTTTTAATAATATTTTATATTATTAAAAATACCTTTGTATTATACAAAACTGGTGGGGTTTACCTACTCATGTATGTTTCAATTATTCTGATACAATACTTATTAACACAAATATTTTTATTTTTAAATAGTATGAATTACTACAAATGATAAAAATAAAAGAACATTCAAAAATGTTTGTTGTAATTATGTAATCGTAATGTAATCTTATCATTACAATGTAATATTTCATGTTTTATTATTTTGATGCATGACATTGCATTGACCTAACAATTTTGTTTATGTTTGGCTCCACATTACTTGTCGCCACACGTAAAATTGCTTCCAGATTTTCATTTTTCAGACGGCTTCGATTTTATATTTTGTTAAGTTTCATCACTGAAAACGTTTGCTTACAAATATACGTAGATCCAAATAAGCTTGCGAATTTTAATGCATTTATTCGCAACTCTTTATAAGCGGTTTTGTCAACGCAACGGTAAAAGTTGAGTAAATTACATTCATTAAACTTGTTTCGTAAATTATCATCATTTTGCATGTCTATCAATTCCAGCTGTATCGATTCCCCTGCATTTTCGGGTGAAATGTTGAAAGGATTGCTGAAAATGTCTAATAGAGGTTTAACTTTTTTAAAGTCTAGAAAACGATCATGAAAAGCTTGTATTAAAATATCAATTTTTTCAACATAAGCGAAATTGACATCAGTTTTATTGAATTTGTCCATAATTTTTTTATAGTTCGGAAAATGGCTGTAATTGGCTGAATTGATTTGTGTCCTGAAAAGACTCAATTTGCATTGAAAGGACGAAACATGAGAGTATAACTGCGAAATCAATTAATCTTTGCCTTGGAGTCGCGTATTTAAGATATTCAAGTGATTTGTGATGTCTACAAGAAACGCTAAGTCACATAGCCAATCAGGGTTGTCGAGTTGAGACGTCCTTTTTCTTTTCCGTCAGAAATATTTTGATTTCTTCAATCAAGTTAAGAAACCGCTCTAGTGACAACCCTCGACTTAGCCACCTTACTTCAGTGTAAAACAGGAGATCACCATATTCGCTTTCAATATCCTCGAGAAATTGTGTGAATTGTCGGTAATTGAGACCTCGTGATTTTATAAAGTTTACAGTAGGTACTACAACTTTCATCACATTTTCAAATCCCAATAATTTTGAACAGAGGGCCTCTTGATGTATAATGCAATGAAACTGCATTAATTCCTTGGTATCTATGTTTTTAGTTTGTAAATACTCTTTTAACATAGTTATTATCCCAGATTTACTTCATTGAAGGTGTTCCGTCAGTCGTAATTCCAGAAAATTTCGTTAAATCCAAATCCATTATAGAACATTTTTCCAGAAGAGCTTTGAGCATGTCACTCCCCTTGGTTTGACTTGTCAAAGAACTCATACCAATCAGTTCTTCACTCACTACAAAATTTTGCGTTACACCTCGTAAAATTAAACCTTATTAAGAGTTGAGCAGTGGAACTTATATCTGTAGATTCGAGTGCTATAGAAAAATACTCGAAACTTTTCGATTTCGTAGCTAATTGCTCTTCTATATTAGCTGGTAATGTGGTAAGTCTTCTTGAACAGGCATCCGATTTAGTTGAATTTTCTTAAACCTCTTTGCATCTTTCGGACACATTTTTTTTGCGGCGATATCTAAACACTGCTTAACAAACTCATCATCTTTAAAAGGACGACAAGTTTTCGCTATTATTCGAGATATTTCAACGCTAACTTCAGTAGCTGTTTCAGCATCTTGAATTGGTTTTGTAAACATAGCTTGCTGGCCTATTAGTTCCCTTTGTAAAGTGGAAATTTTTTGCGTTCGATTTTCGCCGGTTAAATTGGTAAAAGTATGATGCTGGGTTTCATAATGCCTTTTCACATTATATTCCTTAGGAATAGAAATACTACTCTTGCATATTAAACAGACACTTTTGTTATGCGATGCAATAAAATAGTATATTAAAAAACAAGTTTCATAAGGCACTATTTTGCCGCACGAGATCAGTTTAGAAAACGAGCCGCGATAGCGGCGAGTTTTCTAAAGAGCGAGTGCGGCAAAAGGCCTTATGAAACGAGTTTTTTATACTATTTTTTCTATTTTGCGTTTTTTACATTAATAAATTGCTTAAATTGGAATTATTTAATTTGAAAGTTCAGAGTTTAATTTTTATATAAAGCATGCAGTTGGTCACATTGATACTTGACATTTTCAAATTTAAATCTTGCTATCCGCGAAGTATATTATATTACATATTATTTACTAATTTTCATTAACATTACTTGAAACTTCATTTAAAAATATAAACATGAGTGACATAGAAACATATATATGTTGTCGTCAATTGTATACAACATACGTTGTTTGTGTAAAATACGGACATATATCATATCTGTCAAATGTACATAAATTCTTAAAATCAAATGACAGCAATGATATTTATTTCTGTATTCGAACAACGCCAACATTGAAAAATGAAAAAAAGCGTATCGAAATGAAGCTCATTTCGATACTGTTTTGGGTTTCATAATGAGTTCATTTCGAACGCAAAATAGAAAAAAGTATTTTTCGGTCCAAATATCTTGAAACTGTCGATTTTCATCTTCAACCTTACGACTACGTTTTTTTACTGGGGCCTGGTTTATCCATATCAAAATTGATATTATATATACGATATATACGAGTTACCTAACATCATGAACCTACCACATTGTTCGGGGATAATACCGACGTATTTCGCGAATCTTCGAGTAATCTAGTTGGTTCGACAGATTTCTAGTCTCGTAACAATATGCTTGGAACGACGAGGAGCATACCTGTCCTACGTAGTAAACCTGAACAAGAAAGTAGTAGGTACTTAAAGATACATATCTTACTAACAATTACAAAAGTTAGAATAAAATAAAAAGTTAAGAAATATTGATTTGAATGGATTTTTACCTACTTTTGTAGTTTTTCGAACAATTTCGAACAGTGGGCCGCATGTGGCTCGCGGGCCGTGGTATGTGCATCGCTGGTTTACATATTCTCTCTGAGCCAGTCACGTATTTTGTTTATTTCTAATGCCATTTTCGTTGTTTTTCTTCAGTCTCTATACTATTTGTAATTCCCTTTTCCTCATCACTAAAACTACGTCATCCGCGAAAGCTAAATATTGATGGTTTTCTTAGTAAGTTTGCTGATGTGTTTGTCTTTTGCCATATTGAAGATAAAGTTAAATAAAATGGATAACAACATGGTCCTCCTTATTTTAATTCTGCTCATATTTTGAATGACTCCTTGAACAGCTTTTGCAGTGCCTTATATAGTTTCGATCTTCATATCTTATCTGAGTTTAATGTCCACAAATACTACAAATGCATTCTTTTGGTTTGAGAGCTTTTACTTTGCACCTCTTTCAAAGTAAAAATAAGATCCACTATATGATTTCCTTTCTAAAATCCCCAGTGTTATTCGTTGGTTTATTCATGTTTTACTACTAGCCTATTTTTATAGGACATGTCAAGATTTCACATGTCACAACGGCGGAAATAGATGATAAAGTTCAAGACATTCCCATGGAGGATCGCGGTGTGAAAATGTGTGAAATTGCGGAAACTAGGGCGCAGTATTCTGCACGAAAGTTGCATATGTTGACTCTCGACCAAAAATGCATGCGGAAGAACATGTCAATGTAGTGTTTGGTACCTTATCGCGATTCATAAGCGTGGATCATTTTATGCGAAATAACAGTAAAAGTCATAAACAATGTCCAACGAAAATGCCCCAAAGAAGCTGAAAATCGTTCTATTGGTTGGGTAGGCTATGGCTATTGTTTTTGTGATTCCCATTATCCTGGTCACCTATCTGGAGCACGAAAAAATAACAGAAAATTATAATGCTTCATTGTGACACTCTCATCAACAGTTAGATCCTGCATGTAGTCATATTTTCGTGATTAATCAAAATATTTTTAATATTATTGTTGACCGGAAACGTGGCGATTTTCTTTGGTTGAAATATTGTTTGTTTTTATTTGTTTACACTGTTCCATTTTAAGAAAACTTCTTTAATTTCTGCCTCAATTAATCTATGCGGTTATCGATTAATATCATTCACATACAACACAATAAATTAGATTGACTACTAGTTTATGAAAACATTTCGTGGTCTATCTATATACGAGCAATCTTTTCTGATATTGTTAAGTGTAAGTTGATTATTTTTTCAAATATTTTATTTTCCGTGCCGTGGTTTATCCTTGTTAGATTAACGAAGAGGGCAGGGGCCTTCCACTCTGAAATAATGTATAAATCGAGACTCCTGTATAGACAAAAGTAACAATGTTTAAAGTATTTTTACTATATGTTCTTTAAAAGAATACATATTTTGTAGAATTTCTATTTAAATCGAATTACATTTTGTATATTCTTTTTAGCCATGGAATTGGAAAACGACAAGATTGATACCAAAATTTTCAAAATTGAAAAGTCGCCCGTGAAGAATAGAATTTACGTGAAATGTAGAGAGTGCGAGAAGACATTCAAAACTAAAGGAAGTTTGTTCCGGCATAAAGAAATGCACAGGCGAAAGAAGTCGTATTTATGCCAAATATGCGGTCATGTTAGTAACGGACGCAATTCACTGAATAACCACATGTCGTTGAAACACCAAGGGAAGAGGTTTCCATGCGAGGTGTGTGGAAAAAAGTATCTATCGAAAAGTCATCTGCGATATCACATGATCGTACATAAAAATGAACGCTTGCAACTATGCACAGTTTGCGGTAAAAGTTTTAATTATACAAGCTCATTGATATATCATATGAGAATACACACAGGGGAAAAAAAGTTCCAGTGCACTTTTTGTGACAGATCGTTCTCCATGAGATGTGGTTTAAACAGACATCTGAGAACGCATACAGGTTTGAGGCCTTACAAGTGTTCGTTTTGCGAGAAAGCTTTCCGATCTAAAGGAGAAGTCGATTGCCACGAGATGACTCATACAGGATACCGTCCACATCATTGTAAATTTTGTGGAAAAGGCTTCACGAAGGCGCATAACATGAAAGTTCACATGTTATGTCATGCAGGTCCGTTTTTGTGTGAATACTGTCAGAAAGGCTTCATGGAAACCGCATACTTAAAATTACACATGAAAATTAATCACGGACTAAACGATTATGAAGTAGATGGCGAACACATATTGATAGTACAAGAAGACGGGGCCGAATTTGAGGATTTTAATGAAACACTGATTACGACAGAGTAAAATATTTAATTTTACTCAAATTGTATTTCCTATTTATTATAAATTTAATGAGAAATAGACTGCTAATATAATATATTTAATTACTTTCGTTTTATTTTTATCTTCCAACTTTGTCACGTATCCATGACCTGATAAACTTGTACGAGGGGGCACCCAAAAGAAACCGAACTTATTTTTTTAGCTTTATTTATTTTTAAACAAAAACAAAACATTTAAATTACTCTCTTAATATACTTGTCCAGTCTTTTGTTCCATTGTTCAAAATATTTTTTAAATTCGTCTTCTGTGATGCCCGACAGCGCCTCCGCCGTTTTTTTTTACTTCACCAATGTTTGTGAAACGCTTGTCTTTGATGTCTCTTTTTATTTGGGAAATAAAAAAAAAAGTCGCAAGTGGCATGACATTTTTTGTCAAAAATTGGCGCACAGACTCTGTCTGTCGCAGGGGCGCTATCGTTGTGGAAAAACTAGTCGCCTGACTGCTACAAATAAGGCCTCTTCCGCCACAAATTGTTGCGTAATTTTTTATAACTTCCAGGTAGAAAGCCAAGGAGCAAACTTTGAATGGACTTGTTAGGTAAATATAGGATTTAATATGTATTTTTAGTTTTATTTAAATATAATCAAATAGATTTAGTTGTATTTATTTGATGTATTCAAGCATAGGTTTAAATTGTATATTTTAAGGCTCTACGCTATACCCGGCAATCCCACACTGAAATGAGTGTATTTTTCCGGCCTTTTTTTGGCTTCAAATTAAAAGTTGAAAGACCGCTCGATGTATGTATGACCATGTATCAATAAAAATTAGGTAGGTATTTACGTTTTTTTCAAAATTTTTGTACGGTTTGACTTTTATCGATAAAAAACAGAAAATCTATCTGGACAAATTTAGAGATAACCAGGCCAGCTAATGGAGTTATGAAATGTTTGTGTTGTAGGTATTTATAATATCTAGGTAGCTATACAGCCCGTTTTTGTCTAGATGTAAAAGTTGTTTAGTTATCAATAAAAATAAAAGTAAAAAACAGGCATCCGATACTCAACGTCCCTGAAAATATGCAGCCCACATTACAGCACACGGTAAAATAGAGTAGGTACCAAGACGTCATGTTGAGAGGGTCTAGTCATTTATATGTGAACAAACTAATTTGCAGCTAATAAATTACTGCATTTACATAAGTAAATAGTTTGTATTTAAAAAAAAATAGAATAAAAAAAATTAGAGATCTTTTTTCATAATACTTCTTATAGATTGATCTCTATGATACCTCGCGTCAATTATTTCTGGAAGCATTGCATTCATATAAAATTTTTCCAGATGTTGAATCATATGATGATTCCAGAAATCATCATTTCGTTCTATTACTATATATTTCAAATCGTGTTTAGTATAAACTACGAAATAACATTTCTCTCTTTTGGTGATGTGGAGTTGTCCTTGTAAATATTTTAAAGTGTATAGAAAGGTCTTGGAGTTTCCCATATATTTAATTTTGTTCATTACCTAGGCCTGGTCAGGTATTATATTTCTATATGCATTGTATTTAATGTATTCATATTTTTACGATAGGGGGTTAGAGATTTTGGTTTATTACATTTTCTCATGAATTCTTCCAATACTGTACGTTATCTCTAGCCCACTTTGTATTGTAATTTACGTACTTGATATATTGCTATTAAATACCTGTCACAATTGTATTGTGTATTTAGTATTTAATATTTATTTTATTTCCCCATAATTAAAGTTTCCTGTGCATATGGTTATTTTAATATATTTATGACGTTGGTAAACTACAGCATATACTTTTCCTTGAAGAAGAGTAAAATATTTATATGGCAATTTCTGTATAATCAATTGAGTTGTTTTCTCTCTCTCTTGTAACTGGCGGGGACAAAACTTTCTTGGCAGAAATAAGTTAAAGAAAAATTACAGTTCCTACTCGGATCTCAACGATCTCACTACAGTTCCTACTCAGATCTCAGCGATCTCATTACAAGAAAATATTATTTATTAGCCAATTTCTCGGTCTTTACTATTAAGACCGGATTCGTGCATTTGTTTAAATTTAACGCAACTCCAAGATTCAATTAATTAATTATCTTGTAAATAAATTAGTGTTATTCAAATTATTGCATTATTTCAACTATACTTCGGTTGATACATACTGAAAACTTTCTTCAAACCAGGAGGAATAAACAGGACTCCCCTCACATCGAAAAAACAAACCATTATTTTGACGTTTGATTTTATTTGACGAGATTTTTTGGTGCGAGGCGAACTTGAAGTCTTCCACTGGCTTGATTGTTGCTTCGTTTCAGATTTGTAATCGCAGCACTATGATCCGTCACCTGTGATGATCTTGGAAAAAAGTTTGCATCATTTAAGTCTTTTAAAGCACAGCATGCTTCCACGTGACCTTGTTTTTGTTCAGAAGTCGAGCGAGGCGCGAATTTAGCAGCTGCCTTTGCATCCTCAAATCTTCCGTTAAAATTAGCTGAACTGCATTCCAAGTCGCTCAAGACAGCTCCTCAGTCCGTCGTCGATCTTTTTTCTACATTTTCATCGGTTTGGGCCGCAGAAGGACGATCAAAGTGAGGTTTCTCATAAATCGACATTTTGCCTAGTTTGAAACGCGAAAACCACTCAAACACTTGAGTTTTTACAATAGTTGGTAACATCCTTTTAGACTGTTTTTAACATTTCAAGAGTTTCTGTGCCAATTTTTCCGAGCAAGAAGCAAAACTTTACGGCCGCACGCTGTTCACGAGAATTAGTCATTGCAAAAAACGACGAGGTCACAAAACAACTGTCGCGAAAAAATTTACACAAAGCGAACGGAACTCTTTAGTGACGACGTATAGCGTACTGAGTGGTATAAATGATACTCTAAACGTTTCTAGCGGCAGAACGCGGTATTACAAAAGCTGCACTCACCGCAACATCAGTTCGGTTTGTCTTACGTTCATCTTAAATTTAGACTTGTAAGCCTGTATGAAAATAAAGAACAACGAAAACGCCATCAGCAATCTGATAATTTATTTTTGATACTAAGGAGTATTAGCTCTTAATTTTCCGCCAGAAATTGTTATACATGCTGTAAATGAAATATGCCGACGTACGCTAATATATAATAGATACGTAAGACAGCAATTTAAATCTACAAAAAAATACTCTATCGAAACTGCGGAAATTTAGGAACACAAACTTTTCACATACGGTCCTGTATTCAGATTGACTCTAAATATTTCGGTTGTCTTAATATTAAATTCACGTCGTGTACTATTTGCCTCGTTTTTTGATAATTTCTTTGGCCTAAAAAGGGCAAATGTGGAATGCTTAAAGGAGAAGTTCGATTGGTAAACTTTCGGAAACAATTCGAAACTAGAATATCGTGCGTTCAAAAAAAAAACTGCCTCTGGTGAGTCATGATTTCTAAGTAACATCAAAAAGTATGTCGTAACTTTATTAATATGAATTTCTTAAACGACGTTACATCTAAACGACAGCCGGCTTTAGAAAATTGCAAGGTTAGAAAATTGTAAGCTCACAGAGTAAGGTTAATTGCTAGGTTAGAATCTTCCTGTCACGAACAAATAAAATTCCGTGTTATCGATGACACCCAAGGATTGTATAAGAACATAGGATTGCTCGATCCCGCAATATTTTCGCCGCGTAGTGGGAAGCCATGACGTCACAAACGGACCAGCAGGTTGAACGCGTTCACTACTGTAAAGCACCCTATAAAATGTGTTTAGCTACTACAACAATTAATTATCGAGTTATATTAGTGCTATTATTATGGTATATAATATTTCATTTGATAATAACATATCCGTCAGTGTACTGTTATAAATATAATACACGTTTTTATTGCCATAAGGTTATACTTTGGTTTATAATTTAAAAAAAAAACTTTTCCAACTTCAAATAAACACATTTATTAGGTATATAAACATAAATAAAGAAAGCCGATGAGCATGTATTCTCTATACAAAGCAAAAAATATATATTTTTCAATTAAAAGAGTCAGTATATAGCAATGTTTTATTACGCAGTAATTAAATAAAAACGAATCAAGTAGTGGTTTTTCGCATTTTTTTAGCTAGTGTTCGTTGAGTGTCTGACGGTGTACTAGTAGAAAGCTTACGTTTACTCGATTTTTTAGCATTGTCAAGGGTTCTTTTTGTATTTAAATAATTCATACGGATAACAGTTCTTAATTTACAAAATAATTTTATAATAACAAAGCACAAATTTTCTCGCTTTTTAATTTTTAAAGCTAGTCTTTTAACAACCAGTGTTTCTTTCCGCAGTTTATTATCGCCATGATATATCTCAAAATATTTGTTCCACTGTTTAATGGTACTTAAGAAATCTGTTGAGGGCTTAATAAGACCACCAAAAGAGATGTTGTACCCATGAGGGTAAATTGTAGGCGTGATCGGCTTTAATTTTATAAGTATAATCGCCGAGTTGGGGATGACTGTTTTTAAATTTCTTCGCTATAAAACCAGCAATGTACTCAAATGCATCGTCCGTTGTTTCTGGTGATTTTGCATCAGATATTTCTGAAATCCCTGATGATGAAAACGAGCTTCCATTGCTACTTTGAGTTGCATTGCTGTCAAACTTCTCTTCCGGTAATTCAAGTGAAACTTTCGCTTGTTCCAAAACTGTGGCCACTATATATATAATACTAGGAATATGTAAAAAATTAATAAACACATTTTATGTACCTGTGCTTCTAAAGTACCAGGATTCTTCCCAAGAATAATCATTCTTATTCTTTTGATGGCTTCCAATGGAGATGGATGTTCATTCGGCCCTCGACATCTAAGCTGGAAGAAAAAATTCTCCAAACAATCCTGATTAAGTTTATGAGTACATATATAATGTACATCTTCAAATTCGGTCTTCATATCTCGTAAAAGTAGTTTCAACGATTCTATAGAAATTATTATTCCTTTCTGAAAAATTTGCAAAGTGTTTTTTCCTTCAGCTCTCATGTCAAATATTAAATCTCTAACTTTATTTAAGTGTTGTTCTTGGTCCTGTAAATAAATTCCAAAAGGGGCTATCATAGGGTCAGGGTCAGGAGATCTATTCACATGGCTATTAAAAATATCAAACCAAGAATTAATATTGTCTATGAACATTCCGACATCTTCAGCAAGTTTTTTATCAGGGCCTGGTTTGTATCGTAATAATGCCTGGGCGGTCTTATGTGGTAACAATTCAGCCGCTAGTCTTACATTTTGTCTTTTACTCTTTTCAACTGTCATATGCTTTTCAGAAATTTTATAACAGGAATTTACTTCTACATTGGTTAATTCTATCAAACTTTCTAAAGGTTCTTTTCTTATCTCTGTGTTTCCAGCACTTCTCAATATAAATCCTGTGTCCAAAAACCAATTACGGAGAAGTTTCAGTAAATGGGAAGCATCTGCGAAAACATAAACATTTTTCTTGGTTTGCGGATGCTCGAAATAGGTCTTATTTATGTCAACGGACAACGCTTTCCAGAGACCAACATTACTGCTTCCGCAATCACTTACAATTGCAACACAGTTATATGATATTTTATGCAATTGGGTGATCAGATCCATTAACACATCCTTTGTCATCTTTTTGTCAAAGTCTAGATAGATAGGCTGTTTCCAAGTAGAAAATAAGCTTCTAACCATACAGACTTGCATTAAATTGTAAGGACCTAGCACCTGATCTTCACCAACACAATACCCTAAAGTGGTTTTAACTTTGACTTCATCAAAAGAAATGACTACAGTTTTCTCTCTTGCAGACATATTTTCTCCTGCTACCTTTAGAAAAGTTAGTACATCTTCTAAAACTCCCGGCTTTATTCTGATTTTTGATGCCCACTTTCTTAAAGATGACAACGCTGGCAACGGAAAATTAAGTTTAGTTCGCAAAAATATATAGCATTTCTTGCTGAGGTAACGAATAGTAAAAGCAACTGCAATCTCTTCAGTAGTCCAATTAACGCGTTTCTTTTTGTTTAGAAGAATAGAAATTTGATTTTCTGTTAAGAGTTTTCTCAGTATTTTTACCGTTTCCTGTTTTTGTGCAGGTTTATCTTGCTTGTTCTTTCTTCTATAGTATAAAAGTTGTTTTCTCTGCAAATTCAATTTGCGTTTCATAATTTCCATCTCTGTAGATAATTTAGTGTGACTTTCACGAAGCTCCGCATATTGTTTAGATAATATATTTTCTGCTGGGACAGTTAAAGGCTTATTGGTTTTAAATTCTGCAGTTGAAGACGCTGTTGACAGCTCACTTGCCGCTAAACATGAAGCTATCGATTGTTCGGCAATCAATCTATTTACTTCTTCTTTCCTTTCATCTTCCTTTTTTCTTTTTAAATATGCTTCCCCTCTTGTCGCAACTTTCTTTATATCTTTGGACATTTGTGGAAGATTTACACTAGGCACAGCAGTGTATTTAAGCTGTTTTCGTACAGGTAACCCTACTTGTATTACTACTGGAGTACCAGTAGTAATATAAGATTCGAAGAAGCTACATCGTAGCGAAACATGTCATCTATTTATTAATATATAATAAAGTGTAATATATACTGGAAATTAGTATAAGTGTTTTACTTAAATCCCATTTACATATAAATACATTTATTACCTAATAATTCGTTCCGCATATCACGTTCATAATCGTTTGAATTAAAGTGGATTGAGCAAATTTGGCTAGTATTTGGATTCCACTTATCTGCTCGTTTGCAGCGCCTTATCCATTCTTTACGGACAGTATCGGATACGAAGTTTGTCGCCTTTGGAAAGTTGTGATAAACGATTATGATCTCTATTGGTAATTTTCGTAGAAATACGACTGTTATTACAGCCAACTACCGCACAACGACGTCCCGGCATTTCAGTCGCTAATTTACAAAGGGTAACGGCGAAAACTAAATTAAAACACTTTACTTTAACTCAAGCAACCCAAGACCTCAACTATTTATCGGTGCGACTGGTCCGTTTGTGACGTCACAGGAGGCGGAGTCACGGCTCGATGCGAACAACACTGCCGGTATAGGGATCTGGCTATCCTATGTTCTTATACAATCCTTGGATGACACCAATGACATGAACATTTGACAATTCAAAACGGTGCGGTTAAGTTACAACATTCCTAAAAATTTCATGGCCAACTCAGGCTGTTTTTTTTTGAACGCACGATAGCACTTTAATAAATGGAAATGGAATTAATTCCATCGAGTTGCTATAGGATGAGCTAGACAGATGAGTAAAAGATTGTCCACAGTCATAGCATCAACACTAGGACATCTTGACAAAGGGACGTGGAAGAATATTCGAATAACAATATTAGATTAATTATAAAAATTTTTGTTGAGTCCCGTAAACCAAACATAAAATAAATGAAAAAACTGAAATTTTATTTCGAAATACAGTAAAACCTCTAATTATGGACACCTCCGACAATCGGACACCTCTAAAAAATGGACATTTTTTGTGGTACGAAATTTTATAATGGGTTTTCTTAACAATAGTCACTCCTAATATTGGACCCTCCATAAATCGGACGCGGACACCTTTATTTCACCGAAGCAATAAAACATCTGTAAATATATCTCTTAATTAAGGACAGACAAGACGGGCGGCGCCGAATAAAATTTTGCAATTATGTATGTATGTGTGTACGTTTATTGCTGCACACGTGGAAGTATATCTACTCGGGTTTTTCCCATAATACATATGTATGTACAAAGTGTACCTGCACCTGTACTCGTCAGGTGATAAGTGGAGTGATATTTTGAATCAGTTTGAACTAGCCTTTGATAGTGTCAACATGGATTCTAGTAAAAGAAAGCGGTTAACAATCCAAGATAAAATTGATATTATTGCGGTTAGTGAACAGCAAAGCTTAAGTGTCCGAAAGCTCGCGGAAAAGTTTGGTGTCGGAAAGTCGCAAATTAGTGATATAGTGAAAAACAAAAGTGAAATAAAAGAACTTTTCGAGAAAAATGGAAACCTAGCTCAAAAAAGGAAGTTTCCAAAAACTAGTGGTTTAGCAATCGACGGAGCAGTGTTCAACTGGTTCTGTAAGGTGCGAAACAAAAATATTCCCATGTCAGGACCCCTACTCAAAGAAAAGGCGCTGGAAGTAGCACAAAGTTTACAACTCACCGAATTCAAAGCGTCTAATGGTTGGTTGGAGAAATTTTGTCAAAGACATAAAATATCATTTAAAAGTGTGTGTGGTGAATCTGCCTATGTAAACATGCAAAATGTAGACGATTGGAAAGTCAAGTTGCAATCAATATGCAAAGATTACTCTCCGAAAGATATTTTTAATGCTGATGAAGACGGTTTATTTTTCCGCGCCCTTCCGACAAAAACATTTGCGTTAAGAAGTGATAAATGTGCCGGAGGAAAATCTGCACAAGAACGACTAACTATATTGTTGTGTTCAAATATGGAGGGTGATAAGGAAAGGCCGTTAGTCATCGGTAAAAGTAAGAAACCTAGATGTTTTAAAGGAGCTCATGTGGATAAGTTGCCGATAGAATGGATATCTAACAAAAAAGCGTGGATGACTTTGGATATTATGTCAGCTTGGTTAAAGAACTTTGATAACAAGATGAAGAAAGAAAAAAGGCATGTAATTTTGTTTCTTGATAATGCCACTTCTCATCCGAAGATTTCATTGGAAAACGTAAAATTGGGTTTTCTGCCTCCAAATACTACCTCGCATTGTCAACCTATGGACCAGGGTGTGATTCAAAACTTTAAGGTAATTTACCGGAGCATGCTTGTAAAAAGGCTTTTGGCGTTAATGGATACTGAAAATTCACTAGAAATGGTAGAAAAAAACATTACGGTAGTCACTGCATTAATATGGATATCAGCTGCTTGGAAAAAACTCTCGCCTGTGACCGTAAGAAACTGTTTTAAAAAATGCGGATTCAATCAAAGTGACAGTGATCTAAGTGCAGAGTGCGATATAGAAGATAATATACCATTAGCATTTTTATTTCCCAATTTTAACATCACTAATTTAGATTTAAGCACATACGCATTAATTGATAATGAGTTCTTTACTGAAAATCCTAATGTTTCCATTATAGATTATATCGATGAAATTATTGATATCAGTGATGAAATGGAAAATGAGATTGAAGAAGAATTTGTAACTAGTATATCAAATATTTCAGAAGCCCATCAAATATTAAAAGATCTTGAGAACTATTTCTTAACAGTTTTAACATTGCTAACAATATTTCTCAAGCTCTTCTTGAATGTGAATCTGAGATATTTAAACATAAAATGAAAAAAGCAAGACAAACAACAATTAATGATTATTTCAAGTAAAATCTAGCATAAAATATGTATGTATGTATGTGTATTAAGTATTGTAATTTGTTTTCGACTTTCGTCTTATTATGTGTGATTAAATTGATATGAGAATGAATATTTTTTTTCGTTTTTTTTTTCACCTCCACATTTTGGAGACCTCCATATATTGGACATTTTAGGATTCCCCGTCAGTGTCCATTATAAGGAGGTTATACTGTAAATGAATAACAAAATTAGCAAAAATGTCTTTACAAAATCATCTTAACTCCCAACCCATGGAAAATGTCCTATATCTATCGCTATTAATATAAATACTTTGGTATTTCGATACCGTAATAATTTTTGTGTATATTTTTTCCTCTGAAATTTACTTTGCTTTCATAGCAATTTAATTCAAGCAATTTTGATTATTGTTAATATAAATTTGGTTGATTAGATATTTTTCATTACCATTTTCAGTTTATTGATTTATTTTTCGTAAAAGTATGTATTATCTTAATGCATCTAAATTGACTTTAATGGAAAGCAAATAAATTACAAACGTACGTGCCTCTGTAATTGTGTGTATAAATATAAAAATGTATGAAAAGAATATTAATGTAACGTTGGTACCTTCTCATACGGTCATATTTTATTATGGATTCCAGTTGGAAGAAAGTCGTGAAGGATATAAAGAAATTTGGTAAAGAAACTACGATTCATGGAGTATTTTTCCTATTTAGTTATAAATTACATATATTAGAGAGGTATGTGAATAAACGTTTTAAGTTAGTGTTAGGAACTTGTAATGTAATCTTCGATTAATCTTGCTGTTTTGTGCACAATCGTTGAAAAACTGGATAAAAGAGGTTTATAAATATTTATTATTGAGATTATTAGTAAACGAGAAAAAGTATCAATAAACGGTATATAATAAATAGGAAATTAAATAAGAAAAAAAAATGTTTATTTTTTAAGTTTGAACAGAAATTATTTAAGTAGTTATGTAATTTATCGACATGTTTCTTTTTCCAATTATTACACAAAACATTTGAATAAATGAATGGATAGCCTCTACGTAGCAAGCTGCGGCATGGTTTTCAAACAATTTAATTTAACAATAACAAATTAAACACTTATGAAGGTTTCGAATTATACACATTACTGAAATAATACAAAAAAGAAATCTCATTCAAAGCAACTAACTAAATATGTATACCTTTTGCAACTATTAAAATGCTTTTGTTATTATTGGGTCTCATACATTCCAAGAAGTTTGTTTTCGGTAATTTTTTTCCATGTCCCTGAAGGTAAGTATATGGAAATAGTTGGAATTATATGGTGGATGATCATGATCAATATTCAATATTATACTCTTATTGTTAGTCCACTGTTCCAGTGACTGTTCAGTGACGATACACCATGACTCTTGCTTTATGTCGATTATTGCAGTGAACCACCCCCATAACTATCGAAGGTAAAATTAGTTTTATTTCGGATGACTAAGACCGCCAAGTGCCGTTCCTTTTGAGATTATATGAATAGATTCAACTTTAGTCGTCTGCTACAATGCTGTAATCCAGTTGAGAGATTTAGCATACAAAGTGTGTGGGTGTTTTTTAACCCAATCTTCAGAGCTGGTGTTAAGTTATGAGATTTCCATCCGGCGAACATACAGTTTCTGTTCTTCCAAGTGATCGTGCAAGATGCTGTTGGTCACTTTTAAAGCATTGCCTAGGGTTTATTAAATAGAACGAACAGAAACATGACTATCTTTCTCGAATATGTCTACAATCGGAATGTTTTTGATCGATGGAAACTGTTTCAAATACCTCTAATGAAGCGGATCCTTGGACTATTGACGGTTAAAGTAAAATTCTTATTGTACTGTCGTTTTATGGAAGCTAATGAACATCAAACCAATCTCGCTGGTTTAATATATGCTGAAAGTAATTGAAAATTACCGTACGAAAGTGCTCGTTACCGAATTACATGATTTCATGTTCAATTTAAATGAGGTAATTTCGGAACGCCACGATATTTATTCGATCTGTCGCTCTTTTTATTTTCGTAGAGGATGAAATGAAAAATCGCAATGTAAATTGTCACATGCTGGTCGGTGTCAACGTTAGGAGAATATCCGTCGTATTTGATTTACGACGTCCATAAATATTCATTAATAATGCTACACGCAACGTGCAACAATAAAAATCGCGAAAACTGTTTTTTCTAAAAGTTTACCAAAGCAAATAGTCCTCCTCGAACTTACCTTTCGTGGGCGGGTTGCTGTTAAAAATACAAGTCAGCCGACTAGTGCTACGGACACAGCTCAGTGAAGACGGTGTGGGTTTCTTCGCGAAACGTCGTAAACTAACTTATCGATATATCGCGTTTTGTAGGCTACTTGTATCAGTGATTATACGTTACGCAGAGGACGTACATGCGATAACGTACCCACGTAGAACCAGGTTGCATCCAAGGAAGCTAAATATATTAAAAGAAAACGAACAACAACCAAATAACATGTAACAATAATTATTATAAGCATTTACGTCGAAAATAAAAATTAAACTCGCGCCTTTAATTAACTCTTCATTCTTAGACATCGCTATTTACGATGTGATTGGTTATCCTTGAACTAAATCATAAAACGGTCCTTCTACCACGGGCTAGCCTTGAAGGGGTGATGTGTTTACCGTCATTTCTTTTGTTTTACCACCCACGTGTCCGACCCTGACATCATTCAAAGGTAATCTCTATATCGATCGATACAGATACTATTTTAATAACATTTAAATACATTCGTTTTTTTAAGTAACTTTCAAGTTGTAAATATCTATTCGTCGTCACCTGTACATATAGCTTCCATATAATTACTTTAACACATTTCAAAATTTAATTTCTTATGTAAATATTAAATAAAATTTTAAGGACGACATTGTTGTGTTTTCTTTTATTTAATAAACATTTACCTACTTCAGGATACTATATACGTCTTTGTTATATCCTGAGTGTATAAACTTTGGTAGTTGGTAGTATTAGTTTCTGGGGGATTTGAAGGGATACACAAAAGGGTGTGGTAGACACTGTTTAGAAATGTATTGTACAGTACAAATCAAACTACCGGAGTAAGCCCATCGCAACTAATTTTCAATAGAGAAATAAGGTCAAGATTGGATCTTATAAAACCTACTACGAAAGAAGTTACAAGAAAAGAAGACACGGTTACAAAATTAGCAGAGGGAGAGAGAGTTGCAGCCAGAGATTACAGTGGGGAAGAAAAATGGCAATTCGGAAGAATTAAGGAAGTATTGGGAAAATTACACTATAAAATTCAATTAGATGATGAGAGGATATGGAGGCGACATCAGGATCAAATAAGGAAAATTGGTGATAATACACCACAAATGGTAACATATTCACGCACGAATCATGACACCAACATTGAACCTGAGAATGATACATCCATACAAACTCAACCAAGAGACATACAAATAGAAACCTCAAACTTTATCCCAGCTCCATTGATCCCACAACCAGAACCTACCTTTTCTAAAAATAGTCTACGCAGATCAACTAGAGTAATAAAACCACCAAATAGATTAGATTTATAGGCATAAGAATTACATGTGGGAAAGGGAAGTGTTATATCCTGAGTGTATAAACTTTGGTAGTTGGTAGTATTAGTTTCTGGGGGATTTGAAGGGATACACAAAAGGGTGTGGTAGACACTGTTTAGAAATGTATTGAAGAATAAAGATGTCAATGTAAGCTTGTTGTGAATATAAGTTCGAAATCCTACAACCGCCTTTTACTTATTATACCTCCTACCTTTACAAATACAACAAATACAATACTTGAACTTTTGATGCTTATATCATCACATTATTATATTAAATCTTTCTCCTTACTGTTAGTACGACCGATTATAACATTATGCAGTCATCGATATACCCACGCTTAAACTCGCAGCAACAGCGTATAAATACGTATGTATAAGCCGTTCACGATTCGAAGACGTGCACGTCATCAATGATGTCAAAACAATGTTGCGAAATCTTTTGCAAAAGCCATTGGCCAAATCGATTTATTTACGTTTTAGGTTAGGGTAGTATACTCTTATGTCAAACTTACAGTATTTATGGTATAAGTGCAATATGTACCTAATAAGAACTTATAACAAATACAAATATGATTTTACTTCTCTCACAGCTGATAAAGGCAGCAACGGTCCATTATCGCATTAGGCTTCACAGTTTGCAATCGCGGATGCAATAAATCGCTTACATTGGCTGCAAAACGCTCTTGGCATTGGAAACCAAGAGTAAACAAAAAGTGACCCAAAATAAGACAGAACGATATGTGTCAACATTGAACATTCGCACCAATACAAATAAGTATTCCCAGTGTTGTTGATATAAATAACGAGCCATCGAAAAAATTCATAATTGGAGTAGACTGTGAAATTGGGTTGGTACTTTAGCCACTTCCACATAATGACATTTATTATTTGACATTGAAATTATAAGTTTGTGTCAAATTTTTCAAAACTCTTATTAAGAAAATTAAATTTATTTAAAAAATGGTATTCAACATAGAACAAAAAGCAAAAATCGAATGTTACTTCCGTACAGGTGTGAAAGTAAATGGCGAGTGGCAGTATTCAATTACGGAATGCATGGCTGATTTTAGTAAAGAACATCCTGAATTAGTGTTTGACTACAATGATTTTTACAATGTTTTGACAAATTGTGTAAAGTTATTCAGAGAGACTGGTAGGTAGCGTCGGTCGAAAAACTGGAAGTGGACGGCCATCTAACCGTACAGCTGATAATATTGAAGCCCATTAGCATATTATTGATGAAAATCCAAAAACATCCATTTCAGTAGTGACCCAACAAACAAATTTATCCCAATTCATTCTTAAAAAAGTCTTACATTGTCATCCATACAAGCTGCAATGTTTTCATGAACTTTATCCAGTGGATTATTTAAGACAAGTGGAATTTTGTCAATGGTTTCAAAATAATCTACACAATCAGGATATCCTTAACACAGTTTTTTTCACGGATGAGGCCTGGTTTTATCTTTCTGGATATGATAATTCACAGAATATGAGGTGTTTGTCCTCCGAAAATCCTCATTTTTTTGTTGAAAAAACATTGCATCCCCAAAAAGTTGGTGTTTGGGTTGGAATATGTCGAAGAAGATTGGTGGGTCCCATTTTTTTGAATGTACACTTACTGCTGCACGATATCGCAATGAGATACTCGGCTCATTCATAAATCAACTGGATGATGAGGAATAAAAAATGGGTATTTCCAACAAGATGGCGCAACAGCACATACGACCAGAGAAACACTTCAATATCTCAGAGAATTTTTTGATAACAGAATAATAAGCAGGAACACTGAAATCCCATATCCAACTAGGTCTTGCGATTTAAACATATGTAATTTTTTAGTATGACCATACATCAAAAATTCGATTTATTCAACGTCAATTCATAATCTGGAACAACTGAGAATTCGCATAACAGAAAAGTGTGAAGAGATCAACAACTCACAGCAAATGCTGCATAAAGTTTTTGCTGGATTGCGGAGAAGACTTGGTTTGTGTTTAGATGTAAATGGACAACATTTTCAACAACTTCTGTAGCTATATGTAAATTTTGATTATGATTTCGATATTAAATAAATTATTTGTTTTCTTTTTTGTTGTAGTATCATTTAAATGCCATAACCTATTTTTACAATGAAACCAAATGAAACTGTCAAGTTCAAGCATCAAGTAATGTGTCATTATGTGGAAGTGGCTAAAGTACCAACCCAATTTCACAGTCTACTCCAATTATGATTTTTTTCGATGGCTCGTTATTATACTTTGTTTATTGTTTTTGTGTTGGCGATTCTGAAAATTCGAATCGTGAACGGCGTATAGCACCTGGTTACACCTGACTTAGGAGAATAATAATGTAAAAACATAAAGCCATGACGACAACGTTGTTTATGTACATTTGCACGCTTAATTAATTTATGACGATATAATTTTCAGAGGAACATACCGTCTGATTTAAAAAATCTTATCGTATGAACTTGTATGAACGTATATCCAGGGTGGCACATCGATACATGTAACCATGCCCTAATCGGCTCACAAATACGAAATATTAATGCTGATTTTTAAATATTCGTGCCGTGGATCAATATTGGTCAAGAAATAACATCCTTATAATACCCTAGGGATATAAAAAAAGGCATAGGGCATATTTTATAATTAAAATACAATATCAGACGATATAAGTTGGTGCTATACAAATCCAATCTATTGTTACAAGTTTATTTATGTTCTTAAATTTGAATTGAAAAAATTGTTTTTAAAATATCTATTTCCTGATATTTTCGTTCAATATAGTTTTTATATTGTTAGTACATTAAGTTCATTGTTTTGGGTTACAGATTATTTTGGGCAACGATTATTATTACTGCTGCGGTTTCCTCAATAGCTCTCTGTTTATCTAATTGGAATCGATATTTAGCAAATCCAACCGTAGTCTCATTGCAAAAGGATTTCCGTAATTGGAATAATCCGTTTCCTGCTGCCACAGGTTGTTTCTATTATAAAACAAATGATGCGTTTGCAGATGAATATATAGAAAAGTAAGCACTGCATCAGCTTTAATATGGATTCCTTGATTTTATTTTCTTGCAGTATGTGGGGTGTAAATGATACCCATCCAATGTACGATTACTACGTTGAGTTTGTAAAAACAGTCGCCAACGTTTCCTATAAATCTTTGGATGCGTTTAGAAAATATCAGAACGACAGTACATTGAACAAAATAGATATGATGGATTTGGCTGTAAAGGTATTAGCTTACAATAAATAACTTTGAAATACATTTTTATTATCGATATGTTTTCTGCGGCTCGATAAATGATATTACCGTTCTTATGCAAGTTGTATATCCGGAAAATACTTATTAAAATGAGGTGTCCCTACATCTTTTCATTTTATCTATACCTTCCTTATGTTTCGTTTCCTTAATTAATTGATCCTCTGTCATTACACGGATTGTATTTTCAATGTGGAATTACAGCAGGACACCGGTAACGAGTAAATATGAAATTTCTTTTTTTCTTTAAGAACCCTTGCGTGCAATTGAAACGGTGGTGGGCTTTGTTTATCCCCGAGTGGTCGACATATGGTAGTGTAAGAACTGTGAATAGTGCTTAGTTACGTATTCCGGGTAAGAATAAAATCGCTTTACCAGAATTAATAATTGAAGAAACTATTACTAAACTACAAAGAGTCGAATCGATAACTGCTAATGACATTAGGGGAAGGGCGGGTAAGATGACGAATCGGCTAAGATGACGAATTGTTTCATTTCGGAAAAGGTAAATAGATAGCGCCACGTCTTAGAAGTATCTCGTGTGTCAACATTGTTTCTTACTTTGCAGTGCGAGGATAGTAAAGTTTGTCATAATTTTGTGGCGCGATGACGCCATTAATGTTTTGACCCTGTGCGCTTGTAAAATTAGTTCGTTATAAAACAAGCTGTAGATTGTTTGTTATTAGTGCTTTCTTTCCGCAGTAAGTATTTTATGTAAGATATTATTATTGTATGACCATAGCTTATAGACGCTTCTCAAAATACGTATACATTTTTGTCTGTTGTAAAATTTATTTAAAAGTAGACGTGTAGGGTAAGTTGATGAACCCGACAAGCGGACAAGATGGCGAGCTCGTCATCTTACCCGACAAGTATATAATTTTATATTATTTTATATTTTAGCGTAAAGTGTCATGTTTAATTTGCAGTGAATAATTATGGTTAAAATTTACCAACGAAAGACGAACCTGCAAAGTTGGTCAAAGGAAAAAATGACCGCGGCTGTGGAGAAGGTGAAGAGTGGGGCGTCGGTGAATAGTACAGCCAAACAATACAATCTTCCGGAAGCTACCATGCGGCGCTATGTCAAGAAATATACTGAGGAGACTATGCCAATTAATAGCGGAAGATTCAGGTGCACATTTACCGATGAGCAACTGAACAACTTAAAGCAATATGTAGAGGATCTAAATAAAAGGGCGTTTGGTGTAACCCGAGAACAGTTTTCGAAGATTGTTTATGATTACGCCGAAACTTTGAAGATTCCTCACCGCTTTAATAATGAAAGTAAAAAGGCGGGGAAAGATTTTATTCAAAGTTTTATGACAAGATGTAAGTTTTCATTGAGAAAGCCAGAAGCTACTTCGGCGGCGAGGTTGGCAGCCTTTAACAGAACAAATATAGAATCATTTTTTGTTACATATGAAGAAATTTTAGCCAAAATAAATTACGCTCCTCATCAAATCTTCAATGTAGATGAGACTGGCTGTCCTACGGTGCCAACTAAGACACCGAACGTGCTAAGTCCAACAGGAACCCGTAGAGTCATAAAAGTATCTTCTGCTGAAAAGGGTACAAATGTGAGTGTGGCGTGCTGTTTTAGTGCTGTTGGCCATTATGTTCCTCCGTTCTTCCTCTTTCCAAGAGTCAGATGGCATCAGCATTTCTTAAACGATGCACCACCGGGATCTTCGGGCGTGTGCAATGGGTCAGGGTGGATGGACGCTGGGTCTTTTCTCCAATGGTTACAACATTTTATAAAAAATGTAAGACCTTCTAAGGAAAGTCCAATTTTGCTGTTTATGGACAACCATTCTTCGCACGTTACTCTACGAGCAGTGAATTTATGTCGAGAAAACTATATTACTGTGTTGGGTTTTCCTCCCCACACAAGCCATCGCATGCAACCGCTGGATGTTTCTTTTTACGGACCTTTTAAAACCGCTTATAGCCGGGCATGCAATGACTATTTGTCGCAACATCCAGGACAAGTCATTACCATTAAAGATGTAGCCAAAATATTTAACGTGGCTTATGGCAAGGTTGCCACAATAAACAATGCTGTACAAGGTTTTAAAGCAAGTGGCCTAGTTCCACTGAATTCTCAAATATTTGATGATTCTGACTTTGAGCCGTCAATGACTACAGAGAAGTCATTCGAAGCTTCGGCAAACGTAGACAGAGAAACAACCGAATCGTCTTATGACATCACATTATTGCCGACTATAGCCACTGAAGAATCAGAGTCACATCATGATGTTCATTCAGCGAATCTGAACACCGAGGTGGCTGAAACATCTCAAAATACTTTCTCGGCTACCTTGGATAGTGCGGCAGCTCGACCGTCTAATTTTAAATCATTTGGTCTACCTCCTTTGCCTCTTACTGCTTCTAAAGCGAAAAAAAATACAAAGAAAGAAGCTACCGTCATTGCATATAACTAGTACTCCTGTGAAGAATGCCTTAGAAAATAAAGAAGCTGAGAAACAAACCATAGAAGAGAAGAAAGAGAAAAATCGAAAGAGAAGAGAAGAAAACCAAAAGAAGAAAACTGAAAAGCAAGAAAATAACGAGACCCTAAAGAGACGAAAACAGAAGCATGTCAGAAAAATAACGTTTGATGATGACAAGGAATCCTCTGATTCTTCCCTATCAATCAGTTATATGGAAGAAGATGATGATAACGATTATGTGGTGGATATGGAAGACGTTTGCATAATTTGCAATGATTTCGGTAAAGATGAGGTCTGGTATGCCTGTTTCTTGTGTAAGAAGTGGGCGCATGCAGCCTGTACTGGTCTGACCTCAATTGAATCTAAACGCAAAGCATATGTTTGTGACTTTTGTCAAGACAAGTAGATAATAAAGTATATTTTTAAGAGTTCTATTGTTCTTTCGTCATCTTACCCACCTAGTAAAGTCATCTTACCCGCACATGAGGGTAAGATGACGATTTTGATATCTAAATTAGAAAGGTACAAAAAAATAGGTAAATTTAGAAATACTAAAGTAAGGAAAATATGTTTTGAATCTGAATATAGAATGATGACTCTTAGATAAAAAACAAGACGCTATATTGAAATCACGCAGAAAAAAGAAATTAATAAGCTTACCATCGTCATCTTACCCGTCCTTCCCCTACACTACAGTTCAACTTACTTTCAAATTTTAAAATTCAAAATAATCTTTACCTATTTGACGAAATTAATAAATTAAAAAAAAAAAAAGCGAAATATTGAAACTCGAGTTGTCATTTAAAAAAAAGTTTCGTAAAGTCGAGCATTTGAATCACCAATCTAGACGTTCAGAAATTTATTCCTCTTTTCGAATAGGCGTGACTTCATATCGTTTTGATAACCGGAAAATACATATATGAAAATTGGTCAGTGAGCGCGTATGTAGGTAATTTTTTTTGAAGCCCAGGGCGCAAATTAGCCCAGCATAGGTGGGAATAATAATAAATTAGTTGTTTACCACCAGAACGTGCGATGTCGAAAGCCGGTACTTGTGAGACTGTCTGTGGAACTCAGTGCTTTAACTAACTGTAAATTATATTTCTTACCGAACTTTTATTGGAAATGTCAGTTTATTTTTCTGGTTACATCGTATTGTCACGATATTAGTAATCATAGTGGTTCTGCAATATATACTCATTAAATCTGAAGATTTACTGAGTATATCTAGTAATCTTGTAAACAATATGGCTGCAGAACTGATATCAGATTGTCGTAGAAGCGACACTTATTTCAATAATATGAAATGTACGTTAGTTAGTATATACAGAATTCCTACCTAAACCACTACACAATTAGCATCTCATAACTTGGCGAAAATAATCCTTATTCAATAAAACATTTGTATTTGGGAAAAGATTAAAATGAACTATTTCTGCCTGCCCAGCATTTTGAATTAATGTATACCTTTCTAAGAATGTTTTTCGTTTCCATTTCTGAAATTCACTCGATTCTTTCTTCATCTTCAAAATTGCATCTATACTGGCGAGGCTAGTTTTGAATTTTATGAAGCTCATCTTTCTTGAATAACGATGCTGATCATTTCATTTACAGAATTAACAATTCCAAAATTTCCAAAGAAAGAAGAGTGCAGACCAGAAGTCGACCTTGCTAATTGGAAGATTTCACATTACTTTTTTATTTATTTAATGTTTATGTCCTTCAGGTCTATCCAGATTCAACTGGAACATTGGTTACCTTCGACACAAAAGAGAAACCGAGATGGACGCAAATAATGACTGAGATGGGTATTTGTTTTACTATCAATTCCCTCTTTTCTAATATGCTTTCGTTTAGGTATCTGTAATTAACCTTGTAGTATTGTATTGTATCATTGTAGTATTTTAATGTTTTAGGGCAGAAGATAAAAATGTAGATTCTACCAAAAAGACAATTTTAAGATGCCATTATTTAAATGGCCTTTGTTACGCTAGATTTGACTCGGAGCCTGATGTTCCAGTAAAGGTACACACTATCTTCCTGTCATTTATTTTAATTTCTCTTTTTTGTTTCTGCAAACATGTATATATTCCTACAGTTCATAAAGTATAACAGCCTTATGCATAGTCGTTTTAGTGGGTACTAACACGCTACTAAGACCATTTTAACATCCTACTAAGAATTTCCGTATTCATAGTCGCGTTTCATGCGTACTAACAACGTTTTAACGTTAGTAGGCTACTAAATCCTTAATAGCGTTTGAGACCGTGTTTAAAGTGTCTATTAAAGCTAACCTACAAAAAGAAAAAGCGCAAACTGTCAAAACAAGGAAATGATACAAAATTGAGAGTAAAAATCATAACAATGAATTCATTAACTGTAAGTATACGGATAATCGGCATACAGCAATTTTAATAATAATGGAAGTGCATGGTGTCTCATTATAATTTCATTATCAACAAAATTTTAATCAATTTTAATTATTATTTTTTGAATGCTGTTTCCAAGTACCCATGAGATGCAATGAAGCAAACTGATGAGAAAAAGTCTGTTTAATATGTATTTATGGTATGATGTGGGCTTTATTTGCAAATATTAGTTCTGTAGCAGGTGGATGGTGTGATATAAATGTATTAATGTAATATATTTAATATATATATGTCACTTTGTTGGCTGTAAATGAATCATTTATCTTAAGGGAAGTAATATGATATATTTATCACAGGATTTGTTAAAGATTCAAAGTGTCTTCGAGAACATTGGCAACAGATGAAGATGCAAGCACCGAAAAATATCAGTCAGTATTGGAAAAAGTTTACTTAAAACTGGAGCTGAAGTTATTGAGTGCAAAAGGATAATTGAATTTGTTTATTATATGATATTAGATAAGTATGACAATAGGATGATGTAATTTAAAATATCGAATAAAGTAGGTATAATTATATCTAAGTTACGTGTAAATACTGCATCATGTATAAAGTAGAGATGAATATTTGTTACATGTTGATACTTATAAATGTATATATTATATTTAATACTAATAAAAATTATATCAAAATATCCCTAAAGTATTTCAATAAATAATAAATTATGTATTAACATTGTTAAAGTCTACTAATTAAAATATCTTCATATATAATTGTTGTCGGAATAAATTGCTGTGGATATTGTCATGTGAATCCATGTTGTTCCGCTAAAATAAATTCAGTAATAAATATGTTACAAAGCCAGTTAAATATGTATATACCTATATCATCACCATAAGCTTTGGGATTTCGTATGATATCTACCTGTGCTTCCTCAACTTCTTGCAACTCAGCTTGTATATCAACTAGATCTTCCATACTTTCAAAATTATATAATTTCAGTAATACAAATTTTAAGTAAGATTATATACTACACTTACATTTTTCTTATATCAAATTTAAAAGCAAAAAATCATAAAATTTATTAAAACAAATAATATTTAAAACGTATTTAAAATAACCTACAATTCCAATAGGTAAACTATTTTAAATGTCTCCTTCATGCAAAATGAGCATGCCTGCGAACTCCGTTTTCACGGTTGCCACATATTTTTTCTACTAAGATCCTATTAGTTAGTAGCCACTAAGTATGATGAAATACGCGACTATGAATACGAAAAGATAAAAGCATCTTAGTACGCTCTTAGTAGCTACTAACTAATAGCGTACTAACACCCTATTAACTTCGCGACTATGCATAAGGCTGTAAGTTTTCAGTTCGCACTGCCCAAGTGTGAATCGCAAATTGTACTTTATCTCTTTCTAACACACATGAGTACGCGCTGTAGTACTACACACGTTTGTCATTTTAAGTTAAGACGTACAGTCATGGCCAGATAAATGTAGTACAACCTTAAATTTCATATATGTCATAAATTTGATATATTATTATTGTAAGACGAGCTTCAGCTTAAGCTACTTGTCATAATAAAATCAAATGTCAGATCATACTGGAATATATTTACTTTATTATTGTTTGGGTTAAGAAATATAAGTTAAAAGTATAATTATAAGTAGAGCTGAGGATGTTTGCGGTATAACCATGGTTATACCGCAAACATCCTCAGCTCTAATTATAAGTTAAATTTAAATTTAAAATTGAATTAAGGAATACGAAAAATAACTTTAATAATAAAAATTTTTTAACAAAAAGCTAATATTTTGTTGGACCGCCATCGGCATCAATTACTGCCGGCATGGAAGCCACCAAACTTCTAAAATAATTTGGTTTGTGAATGAGAGATTGCCAAGCATTTTGAATTGCTTCCCACAATTTGTCCTGATTTTGAAATCTAATACGTGACATACTTTTGGTCATCTCGGCCCTTACGTTTTCTATTGGGTTCATGTCCGCACTCTTGGCACTCCATTGCAAAATCTCAATGTTATGCTCTTCCATCCATCGCGACACTATGTTTGCACTATGAACTGGGCAATTGTCATGCTGATATATAAAAATTTTTCCAGGATACACATGTTGGACTGATGGTAACATCAGATTTTCCAAAATATAAATATAATTCTGGGAATTAAATCTCCCATTTATTCTATGACACATTCCAACATTGTGGTAACTTATCCATCCCCAAATATTTATAGAGAATCTTTCTTGCCGATCTGAATTATCTATATATTGCTCCTCGTGTCTTGTACCGCCAGGTCTGTAGACACGAACAGAACCATTACTTGTGGATTGAAATGTTTTCTCATCAGTTAAAACTACATTTTCCCAAAACTCAGGTCCATTGTTTATATGATTTAATGCGAACAAAAGCCTGGCTTGCTTCCTTTCTTCACTAACCTGATTTTTTTTGGCTGCAACACGCGACCTAATGTCGCTATCTCTTATTCTCCTGCTTGCAGTTCTACGTGAACCAGGAAAAATGGTCTCCGCAACTGCTACTTTCACTGAATAGAAAGGATGTTCTCGGAGATGTTGAACTAGATTATGGTTCTGCTGTTCAGTCGAAATTCTTTTAAGCCCAGTACCCGGCTTTCTGTCTATGCTCTCATCAGTCTCCCATCTTTTCTTAACCTTCATCACGGTGGTTTTATTTAACTGCATTTGCTGCGCAATTTCCCTAATACTGTACCCTTCTTGTAATTTAATTAATCTACGAACTTTATCAGTTGCGGTTAGTTTTCGTGCCATCGTAAAAATATGTTTGACGTTTAATAAAATTTAAAATGATTTGACATATAATTGTCAAAATACTAACTTACACCATAAAAATTTATTAAGAAAAGCTTGTACTACATTTATCTGGCCACGACTGTACGTCCTTGAAATATTATATAAAAAAAAGGATAAGTTGTCCAGGAGATAGTCTTATGATATTTGGCTTGCTGTCAAATTATTTCAATATTGTTGTTTATTGACTTTGTTTCCGGTATTCTAACTTCTAGGTTAAGCATTCTTCTAATTTGAATATTTCGTTTGTCATCAAAAATTACAAAATCTGTTCTTTTGAGAACAATACTGATAATAAATAGTAGCAATAAGTACGAAATTGTTTGATTATCACTTTGACATTTCTAACCTACTTATTTTACAGAATATTTCTTAGATGCCTGGTAAGCCTATAATTTGAAAACATATATTGACAACTCAAAATGTTTTAATTCTTTTTCAAAGAGTTACAAACATAACTTTTACATTCTTTTCCAATATTTTAAAACTTATTTAAAATATAAGCTATATATAAATTAACCCTACGAGGTTCAAGGGTTTTTGGGCGCTAACTGGTACAACTAGGTCTGCGCAGACCTACATGGAATTTATATGTTAATATATAAGCAGGCGTATCAAAAGTGTATGTAAATGTGTTTAATGGTAGGAAAAATATGAATTAAACATAAAAACATATCTTTATATATTTTGGGTAACAATATATCATATTTTATTTATCATAGGTAATCAAATAAAAGTTAGGCACGGCATTCAAGGCACGCGTATTTGGCATGTGAATGTTGTAGACATACCGGTTTCTTGCAATACATGCAATGGAACCGAGTTCTTCGCTGCTTTTTATCAGACTTATAGCACAGCGAGCACGATGGTCGAGTTGCAGAGGAAATGGCATGAATTGGTTGATCGTCTATCGGTGGGCCTGTCGCTACCTACAAAAGAAAATTGAAAATTTTTTTCATAATTTGAATTGAATGTATGTGTAAATGAAATGCTTACCTCTACACCGAATAATGCCATTGCGTGTTTGACGTGTTGAATACCTCGTACAATGGGATTCGTTGCTCTTTGCTCCATGCGTGGGACCACTAGCTGTTGTGCCAATTCCATAAGGAAGACACGTCTTCGATCGTTCCTCTTGACATGACCCAATTTGTCATGAATAACAAATACAGCCAAGCCCGCCACGTCCAACATGTTATAGAACAGAGCTAACGGCCATCGGTTTGTGCCCCTTTTGCACGTATAACTACCAAGCATCTGATCCATGGTGACGACTCCAGATTTATACTTATTATTAGAGTGGACCAATCCGGAGCGATATTGGTAAATATTTCATATAAAAGCCGAAAAACTCCAATAATTTATCAATTTATATATATATATATATATATATATATATATATATATATATATATATATATATATCTATTGATAAATTATTGGAGTTTTTCGGCTTTTATATGAAATATTTACCAATATCGCTCCGGATTGGTCCACTCTAATTATTATAATCTAAAATTTGAAATGGCTTTTGCGATGGCTTTGATGAGTCGACGTCGGGATTGTAATGTTCGGTCGAAATGAGAACCACAACTTTTTTCTTTTTTGGCACGTATGAACAAAGCGCGATATTATTATTGTGGTAACAGAATAATGTGCTTAATATATGGCGTTTTGGATCCAACATCTCCTTCGGTATACAGGCTTTGTTCTGGCGCATGGTTCCTACATACGCCAACCTTTTCGTCATCAAAACAGCAGCCAAATCATAAGAAGAGAAGAAATTATCGGCATATACTGTTCGTCCAGAACCGGCGTACTTTTCGACCAATTTTAGAACGATGTTCTCGCCTTGATTTACCGCACTCGCTTCATTTGCCTGTTTTCCAACATATATCAATCCCTTAAGTGGTTAATTGGAATTGGCGTCGCACATCCAAAAGATTTTAATACCGTATTAAGCTGGTTTTGACGGTATATATTGAGTGAAGCGCGTACGGCCTCGGTACGGGAACAATTGCTCATCAATAGTTATCTGGGCATCTGGAACATATAATCGCTCTAAATTGCTCATGAGCATATTCCAAACGTCGTCGATAGCGGCTGATTTGCTTTCTAATAGCCGAGCAGTTCTAGTGTTGCCGTTGTCGAATCGAATATATTGTAAAATAGCTTTATATCGGTGAGCAGACATCGTCGCCTTATAGATAGGGTTTCCGTTGTTGCCCCACAACTCAAGAGCAGGCTGACTATTTGACCCGAAAATGCCAGCAAACAAGGTTAAGCCAAAAAATGCGTATATTTCATTTTCCGGTACAGGTTTCGTCCATAACCGCGGTGTCTTGTCAGGATTATTGAGACACCATAGACGGCATAGCTCTTGGGCTTTCCGGTTTGTTTTACGTACAATTATACTTACGATTTCAGGTGTTATTAGTGACTTAAATATTGAAACCGGGTTTCGCATAATCCCTCGAGCCGGGCCTTCACGACCCATAGCGGCGCAGTTATGAGCACGAAGCCTACCTGTACCCGGTGGAGCACTTGACCAAATTTTACCATCTTTTGAACGGTATTTGATAACCGAGTTCGCTGAACGGGGCTCCATTTCCATATCGACGAATTCAAGAGCGTCGGTGGCAGCTGTAGCGCCTTCATAGAAATCTTCTAAATCCTCATAATCGTCATATGTGCTCTCGGTTTCTATAACGATGTCTGCCTCAGCATCAGAAGCCGCATCTTCTAACAGTGGAACATAATCAGGGTCCGTAATGTCGTCGTCGCCTTCGAATGGATTGAGTTCCCCGGCCTCTTAATCCGCACCAGTCATCCATTTGGCTAACTTGTTATCCATTTGATTCCTGTCTTCTTCCGATAAATTTTGATATCTTCTGGTGCAATTTACCACGTCCATTATATCATCATCGATAATAGATGCTGAAGTCATTTTGCTATATGGAACCAAAGGGAACTAATTGCCAATTTATATTTATTATATATATATATATATATATATATATATATATATATATATATATATATTGTTATATTACGCGTATATATTGAATATAATGTTAATTACTGTTATAACTGCCCCAAAACGTTGGGCTCTAAATGATATGTTACGAATATGCTGATAAATAAAATTGTTTCTACGTACGGTATAATAAAATGAATGAATGTCATAAAAAAAAAGGGTCATGTAATTCAAATTGGGCTCATTCAATACTTATCTTGTTTTATTATCTTCGGCTAGCTTCTTTCTCTCTTCAGGGCTAAGGTAGGTTCACTTCTTTCCACTTTTACTTTCTTTACGTAATTTATTAAGTTGGGAACGGAACAATATCTCAAGTATATTACAAAAAAAAAACAAAGTAAAATATTGACAATTAACTTTATTAGGGATAAACGATTTTGCAAAGTTTGAGAAATTTATATTAATAATTTCGTGACACACAAGTAATATTAAGCGAGACACACTCGACGGTTGGTATTCGTACAGTATAATAATATGGTGTAAGACAGGTGCAATAATGTGTTGTCTTAGTAAAATAGTTTATAACAGTGACATGGCATCAAGTTTTACAAATACAAATAGTCGATGCCAATATTTAAATAAGTTGACTAAAGATTACAGTGGTAAAATATCGGTGAAAGTAATATAAATAGTTAGTTATGGAATAACAAAGTAAAGTTCTAGAAATGTACATGCGCAAGAAAAAAATGGCGCGGGAAATTTTGTTAAAATTAGCAAAAACCTGGATCTTCGTATATAACCTCCGTTGCTTCCTGCGCCTGTGTTCTGGAGACGTCTTCACAACGGGAAACGGGAGAATGTTTCTGCTACGGTCCCTCGGGATCACTTGAAATTTGTTGAAATCTCCAAGTCCGACTGCGTCTTGAGCGAATGACCGATTTCGATCGTCAACGATGTTGGTCAAGCTACGGTGAGATTTTTATGGCGGTAAAAATCTTTAAAAATTCGTAAATCTCGGACTATTTGGTCGGCGGCTGTTAAATTTTGTCCACAGGTGGTTGGTAGGTAGGTGCAACGTTTTGTAATATTAAAAATCTCTTGCACTTAATAATTTCGCTTAATTATTTTAATTATTACGGAGCACAAAAAAACGTGACCTCTCACTGTGACGACTAATTACCGACGCTTGCTTTTTCATTTGTTTTTAATTGCATAACTTTCCGCTAAATCGCCCCATTCTTTACTTGCATTAAATTTGTTAATATTATTAAATTAGACAATTTTACAGTATAAAACAGTTTAAAAAATTACAATTTGATTTATAAAATAATTTTGGTTGAATAACATGTTTTATGTGTTTACAAACACTCCGTCAATATAGGTTTATTCTCGGGTTATTGCACCGTTGAAATTGTGGGCGGGGCTTACTCGTTCAAATGCATTTGAAAATAAATACGTTACATTTGTTTGAATAAACACGCGTTAAATATGTATTTGAAAGAAAAATGAATATAAACATTATAATAAAAAAATTAGAAAAATAAGTTAATTTTCAAGGTAAATTTGTCGTCAAAATAACGTATTTATTCTTTGAATCAATCTTTCCCCTTCTTAATATTAACGTACAAAGTAGAAATAAACATTATGGTATAAATATTATGGTTACATATATTCTTTGTTTCTTTCAGAGAAAGCATCCTTCTTGCAATGCCTCAATTTCCCCCTTGATTAAAAGATAGAAACTTATTGAGAGCTTTTAATCAACCGTATCTAGGAGTAAGACAGAAATATATAAATGCAGTATAGTGATCTGATGAAAATTTAGTGAATGTGTGTGTTCACGTTAAAAATATTTCAAATTCTATAAGTAGTTCATTATATTATTCTAGTTAATAATTCCCTATTTAGTAATTGTCATTAAATGGTTAAAGTTAATTGTTTTATTTTGTTTGTTCGGGTTCTTTTGTTTGAAAACCCCTTTTTAATATTAAGTAGTTATTTTCTTCTTTCCTTTTTTATTTTATTTCTTATTTAATAATAATATGATTAATTTAATTAGCCTAGTCTAAATGTAAACTTGTGATTAATATAGATTATATAATATAGTACTGTAGTACTTGTTATTGTTTTACGGACTATAACATGCTTGGCTGGTTTGTTCTGAAAGTTATTTCGGCTCGTTATGTATATTTATATAAAAAAATGCTTTATTATTTTTTTTTTAAGTGTGGTAGTCTTGTAACATAGTTATGTGGTATCTACCTTTAATGTAATTTGTTTCGGGTTCAAAAAGTTCGTAGGTGTTGTTACCAATGATTCTCTTAATCGTATAGGGACCTTGGTAAGCTTTCAGTAGCTTTCCCATTATTTTGTTTTTTAAATCTGTTACTCTTAATCTCTTAACTATAACTTGGTCTCCTACATTGTAAGTTTTATACTTTTTAATTGCCGTATTTCTCTTTTCCTCCCATTTTCGCTTTCTTAGTGATAATCTTTCTCTGACTTCTTGTAAACGGTTACGTAAATTTATATGCTCAGAATCAGTCCATGGTCGTTGTGGTGGTTGTCCTGTGAATAAAGTTATTGGGCAGTGATTATGCACTGTGCTAGGTGTATTGTTTATAGTAAATTCTATCTGTGGTAACAGTCTGGCCCATTTTCTGTGATTTTCGTCCAGTAATATACGTAAATATTTTATCGTTTCGCGTATATATCGCTCGGTAGGATTTCCTTGTGGGTAGCGGATTGATGTATAGACGGTGTGGATGTCGTGTGAATGTAAGAACTCCTTGTAGCGATCGTTAGTAAAATAGGTAGCGTTGTCCGAAAGTATTGTTTGTGGTTTTCCATACTGTGCGAAGTAGTCCACTAAAGCTTGTAAAACGGTGTTGGTATCGCATTTCTGCGTAGGTATGAGTTTGATGAACTTAGAAAATATATCACATATTACCAAAATGTGGCGATAACCTTTTGTGCTAGGAATAAGGTTTGATAGAAAATCAATTGATATTAACTCTAGTCTATCATATGCAGTTATATTGTGGCTTATGTTGGTGTTAGTGAAAGTTTTATCTTTGGTTATTTCGCAGAGTCGACATTGTTTTACCACGCTGTTTATTATTCGTTCGTCATTTATACAGTAGAAAGCTTCTCTGTAGAGTAACCAGCATTTTCGTGCACCTATGTGTGTGTATCTTCGGTGTATATATTCTGTTATTTCTCTGGTGTGTTGTTCGTTTGTGACGTATACAGTAGTTCTTCCTATTTGTTTTACTATGAATCGGTCCCTGATTGATATACCTTTATATTCACCTACAGTTCTTAAATGTTGTCTTATTTCATCGAAGTCTGGGCTTGATTGTATTTGTAAGATTTTTGTTTTCGAGAAAATGCCTCTCCTTTGTAGATTTATTAAGTTGATGCAAATATTCTGCCTCTTTACGTCCCCCTCCTGTCTCGTGAGTGCATCGGCCGTTACCATTTCTTTTCCAGGTTTATATTTTATTGTAAACTCGTACTGTTGTATTAACAAAGTCCAACGATAAATGCGACTGTTATTAAGTTTGCAGCTCATGATGTTGACTAAAGCTTTGTGATCCGTTTCTAAAACGAATGACTTTCCAATCAAATAATATCTGAGTTTCGTTAACGCAAATACGATAGCAAGCATTTCCTTCTCGGAAATCGTGTATCGAGTCTCGCATGTTTTCAACGTGCGTGATATAAAATAAATAGGGATTTCTTGATCGTCTTTCATTTGTACTAGCTCTGCTGCAATTGTCTTGTGTGAAGCATCTGTTCGCACAACAAACGGTAGAGTAAAGTCTGGGTGGTGTAAACGGAGATTTTCTACAAAGTTCTCTTTTAAAGTTGTGAAGCATAATTCGCATTCAGCCGTCCAGTTCCATTTCTTCCCCTTCTTGATTAGTTCCAACAAGGGTAATGTTTTCTCGCTATAGTTTGAGACAAATTTCCTATAATAGTTTAACACTCCTAAAAAACTTCTTAACGTTTTTAAATTCTTCGGTCTCGCATACTCCTGAATGATATCTAACCGTGTCGGGTCTAATAAAATGTTGTTCTGATTAATCACATATCCTAGATAGTTTATCTCATGTCTAAAGAATTGACATTTCGCTAAGTTAAGTTTCATACCATGCGTTCTTAAGGTGTTCAGAATAATGTTAATATGTTGTAGGTGTTGTACCACAGTTTCGGAAAATATAATAATGTCGTCTAGGTAATGTAAAGCGAATTCATCATATCTGTCTAGTATACGATGCAGAAAACGTATCAGAGCGGCTGGTGATGTCTTTAAACCAAATGGACATACTCTAAACTGATATACTATTCCATTCACTAAGAAACCACAGTATTTTCTGGATTCTGGTTCTAAGTTTATTAACCAAAAAGCATTCTTTAAGTCTAATTTACTATAAATTTGTTTACTTCCGCATTTTGTTAATAAGATGTCTATGTTTTGCGGCATTTCGAATTCTGGCTTAATTCGTTTGTTCAGAGCTCTCGCGTCTAAGCATATTCTTAACGATAGGTCCTTCTTTTGAACTATTACAATGGGATTAATAAAGTATGTGTTCGATCTCTCTATAATTCCGGATTGTTCTAATCTCTCTAATTCTAAACTAACTTTCTGTTGATAGTGGTACGGAATAGGGTAATTCTTACTTATTAATGGGCAGTCATTGTCAATATTAATTGGATGTTCATATCCTTTTGCGAAAACAATATCGTTATTAATTAAAGTGATGTTTTCGTTTAAAATGTTAATTAATTGCGGTACGACGTTTGAATATGGTATTTCCTGTTTATCAATTATGTTCGTTATATCATTCTTATCATTTATAATGTCAGTTGTCTGTAAATCCTCCTTAATCTTTACTTCCTCTTCGCCCTCGTAACTATCTCGCGTTCCTAACAAATCTGGCCTATTTCTCACTCCTATATATTCATTATTTATAATATTATCATTTCCAACTCTATCAATAAACCTTTCTTCTGCTCTCCTATAGTACGGTACATTATATTCTAATAAATTATTTATTACAACTGCTAAAACTTCTTTCTTATAAGTATTATATTCTTGCACTTCCTCTACGGACAAATGTTTATTAAATATTAAATTGTTCTTTCCAATTGATAAAATACCCTTCTCAAAATTCAATATCATTTTCAACCTGTTGATATTATCTATACCCAATATACAGTCATATTGTAACTTCTCTATTACGTAACAGTGAATTAAATAACCGATTTCGTTTATTCTTATTTCGGTATTGAGTTGCTTTGTGACAGTACCCATCTTCTTTCCATTCGCAGTAACTATGTCGGTACCCTTGGTTTGAACAACGTGTTGTTCGTATCCCTTTATTTGTTTTGCGAGATCTTCTCTAACTAATGTAATCTCGGCTCCGGTGTCGATTAAACAATTTAATTTTATGTTGCTGAATTGTAAAATAATAATGGGTAGAGAATGTACTTCATTTACGGCGTCCCCTGTGTCTTCTATGTTTAAGAATTCCTCTGGCGATTGGTAGAATTTTATATTTTGTAACTTCCAGAGCATGTTATAGCCGTTATCATTATTTAGTTTTGTTGGTTTGACGGTCCGGGTGTTGGGTTCTGATACGGATCGTCTTGTAAAATTGGAGTTTTTTTTTGTAGCCCCTCTATGTTCGTTCTGTCAGGTGATAGCGATCGATGTCGCCGGTAAGCATTATTACCTGGACCTCTTCCTCTACTTGCGTAGTGATTTATTCCGCGTCTCGATTGGTGAGTTTGTGCGCGCTGCGTGTTATAAGTATCGTTATTGTTGGGTCGGTTATTGTTATAGTTATTATTTGCCGAGTTATTCTGATAATTGTTCGGATAAGGTCGGTTATACGCATGTTGTGTATTCGGTCGATTCTGATTGTTATAATTATTATGAGGATGATTGTTGTAGTTGTTATTATTTTGGTTGTATGGTCGAGAGGTTGCTGGTTGATAACGATTGTTTTGAGCATAATTATTGGTATTGTTATTGTTAGAGTAGTTGTTAAAGCGTGGTATGGGGTTGGGAATGTAGTTCGGTGCTTGTGGGTTCCTAGTGTTGTTCGTCCGATTATTAGGCTGCTGTTGTTGGTTGGTTTCAGCGAAATCGTCCAGTCTTCGGAGTATTTCGATTAGGGAGTCCATGTCAGTGACCTTCTGACAGATAATCGCCTGAGTATCCGTGAAAATAAAATGGTTTAACAATAGGCGCGCGATCATTGATTCACTCATGTCGCTGATGTGTTTGCACTGGTTGTATACGCGAGATGCATACATCTCCCTCGTCACCTGTCCTAATCTAAATTTCCCTGTTAATAAGCGAACTTTGGCCCTGTTCTGCTGGTTTTCGTCCCAGTAGTTCTTCGTAAATAACACAACAAATTGATCTAAAGAGTGGCAATGTTCCTCTATCCTTTGAAACCATTCTTGTGCGCTATTCCGCAATGTTGCTCGCACTACTTCGATCCGGTGTTTCTCGTCCATCACGTCCTCTAAATACCGTAGTATCCCATTTAAATACGCCATGGGGTGTACTCGAGTCATATCTCCGTCAAAATGTTGCAAGTTTTCGATTTTTATTATCGAATTACCTGTATTTATGTTATGTATAGGTACTGTGTATGCTCTAAGTTTATTTTCTAATTGGTTTAAGTTGTGCTGCGTCTCATTGTAATTTTCGGTTTGTACCGTTTTCATATTATCTAGATTTAAATTCACCGCCTGTATTTCTTGAGTATGTATTTCTTTATTTTCATTAATTTGAGTATTAAGCTCGCGTCTTAGTTGTTGGGTCTGTTCCTCATTCATTTGATTATATGTTGTTAATTTTGTATCTAATGTGCAATTATTTTCTAGTATTATTTGATTTAAATCTTTGTGAAGTTCTTTGTTTGCTGTATTAATTTTTGATTCGGTTATTTCGTAAATTTGAGTGGTTGAAGTTTCTAGTTGTTGTGCCCACTGTAAATTTTGTGATTTAACGGTCTCATCTAGTTTTAGGAGATACTTCAATTCATTTTGTTCCATGGCCTTTTGTGTTGCGGTGATTTCTGCAATTTGTACGTCGATGTCCCCCTTGAACGTATTAAGTTTCATTTCTATGTTTGTGTTGTTTAATTCTATTTTTTCATTTATGTTGATTAGGTTAACTTCTAATCTCGTCGTAAGTTCGTTATTTAAGTTATTTAAATCTTGTTTTAGTTCGCTATTTAAATTCGTTAGGTCTTGCTTTAGTTCGCGATTATTAGTATCTAATTTGTTGTTGGTGTTATCTAATTTATTGTTGAGGTCTTTATTGGCCGTGTTCATGTCCTGATTATTAGTATCTAATTTGGTATATATATCTTGTTTTAATTCTTGGTTGTTGGTGTCTAATTTGGTATTTAAATCTTTATTTGAATTATTTATATCTTGTTTTAGTTCGCGGTTATTAGTATCGAATTTGTTATTTAATTCTTGCATTTGTGCCATTAACATATTAAACATGTCCATGAATTTACTATCAGGCGAAACACTGGCTTCTTCTGAAACGGACGGTTGCGTTACTGTAATGTCCCCCTGTTCACTCCGGTCTTCTTCTACTGCGTCTTTCGGGGTCTTAGCTCTGTGTCTTGTATCCATTTTAGAGTATATTTTATTAGTTTGTAAATTATATTAATATTTGTACAGGTAGTGGTAATTATATTGTAAATATGTTAGTTGTAAAATGTTGTTGTTTATAGTGTTGTTAGATTTAATGTACACACGTAAATGCAATGACAAATAACAAAAATATATGTATATAAAAGAAATATGAGTCTGCACTTTAATATTTCCCTGTAACAACCTTTGAATATCTTACCGATGGTCTCGGATACAGCAATCCCCTGAAATGCAAAACTGTGTTCTCTCTCTGAAGTTCCACAAAGACAAAATAACAAATACATAAACAAATAGTATAATATGGTAAATGCGAATACAACGGTTCTCCTTGTTTTTATTTTTATTTTTTATTAATTTATTGATTCTTTGTGCCACGAAACTTTGTTGCTTGAGTGTTAGCGTTAGGGTGCCATTTGTTATATTACGCGTATATATTGAATATAATGTTAATTACTGTTATAACTGCCCCAAAACGTTGGGCTCTAAATGATATGTTACGAATATGCTGATAAATAAAATTGTTTCTACGTACGGTATAATAAAATGAATGAATGTCATAAAAAAAAAGGGTCATGTAATTCAAATTGGGCTCATTCAATACTTATCTTGTTTTATTATCTTCGGCTAGCTTCTTTCTCTCTTCAGGGCTAAGGTAGGTTCACTTCTTTCCACTTTTACTTTCTTTACGTAATTTATTAAGTTGAGAACGGAACAATATCTCAAGTATATTACAAAAAAAACAAAGTAAAATATTGACAATTAACTTTATTAGGGATAAACGATTTTGCAAAGTTTGAGAAATTTATATTAATAATTTCGTGACACACAAGTAATATTAAGCGAGACACACTCGACGGTTGGTATTCGTACAGTATAATAATATGGTGTAAGACAGGTGCAATAATGTGTTGTCTTAGTAAAATAGTTTATAACAGTGACATGGCATCAAGTTTTACAAATACAAATAGTCGATGCCAATATTTAAATAAGTTGACTAAAGATTACAGTGGTAAAATATCGGTGAAAGTAATATAAATAGTTAGTTATGGAATAACAAAGTAAAGTTCTAGAAATGTACATGCGCAAGAAAAAAATGGCGCGGGAAATTTTGTTAAAATTAGCAAAAACCTGGATCTTCGTATATAACCTCCGTTGCTTCCTGCGCCTGTGTTCTGGAGACGTCTTCACAACGGGAAACGGGAGAATGTTTCTGCTACGGTCCCTCGGGATCACTTGAAATTTGTTGAAATCTCCAAGTCCGACTGCGTCTTGAGCGAATGACCGATTTCGATCGTCAACGATGTTGGTCAAGCTACGCTGAGATTTTTATGGCGGTAAAAATCTTTAAAAATTCGTAAATCTCGGACTATTTGGTCGGCGGCTGTTAAATTTTGTCCACAGGTGGTTGGTAGGTAGGTGCAACGTTTTGTAATATTAAAAATCTCTTGCACTTAATAATTTCGCTTAATTATTTTAATTATTACGGAGCACAAAAAAACGTGACCTCTCACTGTGACGACTAATTACCGACGCTTGCTTTTTCATTTGTTTTTAATTGCATAACTTTCCGCTAAATCGCCCCATTCTTTACTTGCATTAAATTTGTTAATATTATTAAGTTAGACAATTTTACAGTATAAAACAGTTTAAAAAATTACAATTTGATTTATAAAATAATTTTGGTTGAATAACATATGTTTTATGTGTTTACAAACACTCCGTCAATATAGGTTTATTCTCGGGTTATTGCACCGTTGAAATTGTGGGCGGGGCTTACTCGTTCAAATGCATTTGAAAATAAATACGTTACATTTGTTTGAATAAACACGCGTTAAATATGTATTTGAAAGAAAAATGAATATAAACATTATAATAAAAAAATTAGAAAAATAAGTTAATTTTCAAGGTAAATTTGTCGTCAAAATAACGTATTTATTCTTTGAATCAATCTTTCCCCTTCTTAATATTAACGTACAAAGTAGAAATAAACATTATGGTATAAATATTATGGTTACATATATTCTTTGTTTCTTTCAGAGAAAGCATCCTTCTTGCAATGCCTCAATATATATATATATTATATTTATTATTATATATATATATATATATATATATATATATATATATATATATTATATATATTTTTGGGAAAGCCCCCAAATAAATTCACTTCAAATTAAAACACTCAGATCTTTACACAACAAACACTGCTGCTGTACTGGCAAATTGCCTGTCTTCTTTTTAAAATAAAAGCCGTTACACACAATTCGCATTCTCTGCCTTAGCAACAAGCTAGGTCTGCACAGACCTGCTTGGTATGTATGAACCATTTCGCTTGTAAACAGGAATAAAACCGAAAATACCCACATAAGTGGTATAATTCCATACTTATTGTGTTCTCCGTAGCCGTTTCTAGGAAGTCATGGACGGGCTTATCTCTAACACGTAAAACAAAAGAGTTATACACACATTTATATGCAAAAGGTCTGCACAGACCTGGTTGAACCTCGTAGGGTTAAATTAAGTAGAAATCTAAATTATACATCGAATTCATACATTCCCAGTCTTCTTAGCCCAGATATAGTGCAAGAAAATGATTTTGGTAGGTATTTCATTCTTAATAATGCAAACATTTTTTAACACTAAAGATCTTTTTCTCTTCTCTTCAATATCTGTGCATTTCACTATTGAAATCTGACTTAAAATATTTCTTTTTAAATAAATTTTTGATGGAATACTCTCGTGAGTTTATAATTATAAATATCATTTAAAATAATTTGTTCGAATATTAAAGTAATAATTTTCGCATAGTTTTCTTGGGTAGAATATATTTATACAAAACTAGAAAAAAAACAATACTTTTGAACAATTATGTATTATGTTCCTACTTTACTCATTATTATTATTTTGACATGTGTTATGTAACAAGTGTTCATTTGAAAAGTCAATCTAGGTTACTTTGAAATTTTGATAGAATCAAATATATTAATATGTGTTTGTTGTTCCGTAAACGTAAATCCAAATGACATTTGATAATGTCAATCACAAATATCAGTTAGTGCATAAAATAATCGTGCGTCGATTCTGGTTTAAATAAATTGCTTCTCAGTTTTAAAATGGCTTTCACTTTAGAACATAAAATTTTTTTTAGTCCATGGCTTATTTTCGAAGTGGTAATAAAATTGATGGTTTATGGGTTTATCCAGTTCAAGATTGCATGGTAGAATTTCAAGTTGAGTTTCCACATTTTGTAATAGTAATAATAATAATAGTAATAATAAATAATAATATAATTTAAGAATACTTTGGATAGAACTTTAAAACATTTTTCTGAAACTGGTAGTCTCTTAAGAAAATCAGGCAGCGGAGCAGTTAAGAAACGTACACCTCAAGTTGTCAATCGTGTTGAAGAAATAATGGAAAATGAACCACAAACTCTGTTCGACATTTGAGTCAACAAATAAACCATTCTGTTGGTACAACTCACAAGTTATTAAAAAAAGATATGCAACTTTATCCATACAGTGTCACAGCAGTACAATAATTGTTAGAAATTGATTACCCACGTAGACTACAGTTTTGTAATTGGTTTGTAAATATGAACAATAATGGAGAACTTTCGCAAAGAGTCATCTTTACTGATGAAGCATGGTTTTATAAAACGGGATACCTAAATTCACAAAATACAAGAATTTGGAGTAGTGAAAGTCCACATGTAATTAATGGAGAATCACTACATCCAGAGAAAATTGGTGTTTGGGCAGCGATAAGCCAAAGGCGAATCATTGGACCAATATTTTTTCAGGGAACGTTAAATGCTCAAAGGTAACGTACGGAAATTTTACAACCATTTGCCAATCAGTTGCATGATGATGAACTTCAAAATGCATATTTCCAACAAGACGGAGCACCTTGTCACTGTACTGTAGAATCTTTGGATTATTTAAGAGAATTTTTTGATGAGCGTATAATTAGTCGAAATACTAAAATTGCCTGGCCTGCACGTTCATGCGATTTAACACCTTGCGACTTCTTTTTGTGGCCTTATCTAAAAAATAAATAATTTCGAACACCTATATTGAATTTGAATGATATGCTACAGAGAATCGAACAGAAATGCATGGAAATTAATAACAATCCAGTAATGTTGCAGAATATGATCAGAAATTTTGAACGGAGGATTTTAAAGTGCATTGATTTTGAAGGACAACATTTTCAACATTTGTTATAGTTTTCAATAAATACCTATTATTTGTTATTTATTTGTATGTATGAAACTGTCAAAATATACGACTTCGTAGGTTAATAAACGTCATGTTTTGAAATATTGTCAAAATTTTAGTATGTTATGCAATATAACCAAAGAAAGCATCTACAGGCGTGGCCAGATAAATGTAGTACAAGCTTTTCTTAATAAATTTTTATGGTGTAAGTTAGTATTTTGACAATTATATGTCAAATCATTTTAAATTTTATTAAATGTCAAACATATTTTTACGATGGCACGAAAGCTAACCGCAACTGATAAAGTTCGTAGATTAATTAAATTACAAGAAGGGTACAGTATTAGGGAAACTGCGCAGCAAATGCAGTTAAATAAAACCACCGTGATGAAGGTTAAGAAAAGATGGGAGACTGATGAGAGCATAGACAGAAAGCCGGGTACTGGGCTTAAAAGAATTTTGACTGAACAGCAGAATCATAATCTAGTTCAACATCTCCGAGAACATCCTTGCGATTCGGTGAAAGTAGCAGTTGCGGAGACCATTTTTCCTGGTTCACGTAGAACTGCAAGCAGGAGAATAAGAGATAGTGACATAAGGTCGCGTGTTGCAGCCAAAAAAATTCAGGTTAGTGAAGAAAGGAAGCAAGCCAGGCTTTTGTTTGCATTAAATCATATAAACAATGGACCTAAGTTTTGGGAAAATGTAGTTTTCACTGATGAGAAAACATTTCAATCCACAAGTAATGGTTCTGTTCGTGTCTACAGACCTGGCGGTACAAGATACGAGGAGCAATATATAGATAATTCATATCGGCAAGGAAGATTCTCTATAAATATTTGGGGATGGATAAGTTACCACAATGTTGGAATGTGTCATAGAATAAATGGAAGATTTAATTCCCAGAATTATATTCATATTTTGGAAAATCTTATGTTACCATCAGTCCAACATGTGTATCCTGATAACATTTTTATATATCAGCATGACAATTGCCCAGTTCATAGTGCAAACATGGTGTCGCGATGGATGGAAGAGCATAACATTGAGATTTTGCAATGGAGTGTCAAGAGTGCGGACATGAACCCAATAGAAAACGTATGGGCGAGTTGACCAAAAGTATGTCACGTATAAGATTTCAAAATCAGGACCAATTGTGGGAAGCAATTCAAAATGCTTGGCAATCTCTCATTCACAAACCAAATTATTTTAGAAGTTTGGTGGCTTCCATGCCTAGAAGGTTAAGGGCAGTAATTGATGCTGATGGCGGTCCAACAAAATATTAGCTTTTTGTTAAAAAATTTTTATTATTAAAGTTATTTTTCGTATTCCTTAATTCAATTTTAAATTTAAATTTAACTTATAATTATACTTTTAACTTATATTTCTTAACTCAAACAATAATAAAGTAAATATATTCCAGTATGATCTGACATTTGATTTTATTATGACAAGTAGCTTAAGCTGAAGCTTGTCTTACAATAATAATATATCAAATTTATGACATATATGAAATTTAAGGTTGTACTACATTTATCTGGCCATGACTGTACATAACATACCTACATGTCAAAATAATAATAATTAGTAAAGTAGGAACATGAATAGTTCAAAAGCATTGTTTCTTTTCTAGTTTTGTATAAATATATTCTATCCAAAAAAACTATGCGGAAATTATTACTTTAATATTCAAAATAGGCTGTAATATTTAATACAACCTGTTGAGCTCGAGAACCAAGAGGTTTATCAGGCATCTAAGAAATATTCTCTAAAATAAATAGGTTAGCAATGTCAAAGTGATAATCAAACAATTTCTTACTTATTGCCACTAATTGATATTACTCTTTATTATCAGTATTGTTCTCAAAAGAACAGATTTTATAATTTTTGGTGACAAACTAAATATTCAAATTAGAAGAATGCTTAACCTAGAAGTCAGAATACCGGAAAAAAGTCAATAAATAACAACATTGAAATAATTTGACAGTAAGCCGAATATCATCTCCTGGATATAACGGGTGTTCAGAAACATTCGAAGTCAAAGTAGGCCTTGAAAATATGAAGTCATGTCTGAGATAGATTGATACATTTACTTAATACAATTTTATAGGTTATCAAATTAGTATATTAATACTTAAGTAAAGATATACGATTTTTTGTTCAGAGCCCACTTGACTTCGAATGTTTCTGAACACCCATTATGTATATATATATGTAACGTGTGTTCATTTGAAAAGTCAATCTAGGTTACTTTGAAATTTTGATAGAATAAGACGTATATATATATTAGTATGTGTTTGTTGTTCCGTAAACGTAAATCCAAATGACATTTGATAATGTCAATCACATGTGTTATTTATTTATATGTATGAAACTATCAAAATATACGACTTCGTAGGTTAAGTAGTAGGTAAATTTTAATTTACGACATACTTCAAAATGTTCTTAGTAAATCACATGCTACTAGATTGACTTTTCAAATGAACAGCCGTTATATACAGTGTGTATAAGCCAAATGGAATAAATTCATTATTTCGGTTACTGTACATATTTATAAAAAATCCCGAAACATGTCATATTTAATTTATAAATTAACATTCTTCAACGTGAAAATGCGATCCCTACCTTCAACCCCCTTCGAATGACAGGTACAACCCCCATTTTTTTAAATGGGAAGTATAGGCTTGTGATATATCGTTGTAAAGGTCTCTTTATTCTCTATTCAAAAATGTTATAATTTTCATGTTTGTTGCAACAATTAAGATAGAATAAAATAAAATCATGTTGTTATCGAAATTCGCTACAATATACTAAAAAAATAAAATTTAATGCAAAATGTAAAGAAAAATTTAAAACGCCAGAAAAAAATATGAATGTCAATGAAGTAGATGCTCATTTGCGTTTATAAAGATTTAATACATACATCAAAGGCATCACTGCATTACTTACTTCCCGTTTAGGTCTTCATAATAAGAAAGTAAGTAAAAACCATACCAATGTGCTTTTTAGATGGTATCCATTAAAAATACTTTAAAAAGTTTCCGTGGCAACATTAGTTTGTTTAAAACGCCTTAGTAAATTGTTTTGTATTTAAAAGTTGTCATTTAAATTGACAGTTTGATAATTTTAGTTTGAATTTCGTAAAATACAATTCTGGGAAATGGTTAGATTAACGGAAATGCATAAAATAACAGTCATACAAATGATTGGTTACGGAGATAGAACCAGAACACAACAAGAAGTAACCCGCCTATTTCATGAGAAATTTCCTGATTTACCGCCTATAGCTCAAGGAACAATAAGTAAGATAGAGAAGCAGTTTCGAGAGTTTGGTCATGTAAGGCAGATAAAAAAACCAGCTGCCAATGCACTGAGTGATGAAATCAAAGTAGATGTGATGCTTGAGTTTATGGAAAACCCACATACATCGAGTAGACATGCATCCACTACATTAAATGTTAGCCATACATCGATAGTAAACATATTAAAAGAAAATAAAATGCATCCCTATAAAATGATATCTACTCAGGAGCTTATGGAAGACGATTTTGATAGAAGAACTTATTTTTGTGAGCGAATGATGGACATGCTGGATAACAATATTATCAATTTAGAAGACGTTATGTTTTCTGATGAGTGCACTTTTTCTCTTAGCGGTCATGCTAATCGGCAAAATTGCCGCTACTGGTCTACGGAAAATCCTCACTGGATGAGGGAAGAACACACACAATACCCAGTAAAAGTTAATGTTTGGGCAGGTATTGTTGGAAACCATATCATTGGTCCCTTTTTCATTGAGGGCAATTTGAATGGCGATCGTTATTTGGCACTACTTCAAAATTATGTCATTCCAACTTTGACAAATTTATATCCTGATCCAGGAAACCCTCAAGTTCCAATGAATACGATATGGTTTCAGCAAGATGGAGCACCACCACATTACTAATGCAATGTCCGGCAGTACCTCGATGCAATATTTCCCAATCGGTGGATAGGAAGGCGAGGATCGATAGAATGGCCAGCGCGATCACCTGATCTGACCTTACTTGATTTTTTTTTATGGGGATATTTAAAGAGCATTGTGTACAAAACTAAACCTTTGGATTTAAATGACTTAAGAGAACGAATAACGCTTGCGATTAGGTCGATCACGCCTGATATGTTAAATAATGTTCGAAGACAGTTTTATTTAAGATTAGGATGTTGCCAAGACGTTCATGGTGAACATTTTGAACATCTACTTCATTGACATTCATATTTTTTTTTGGCGTTTAAAATTTTTCTTTACATTTTGCATTAAATTTTATTTTTTGAGTATATTGTAGCGAATTTCGATAACAACATGATTTTATTTTATTCTATCTTAATTGTTGCAACAAACATGAAAATTATATCATTTTTGAATAGAGAATAAAGAGACCTTTACAACGATATATCACAAGCCTATACTTCCCATTTAAAAAAATGGGGGTTGTACCTGTCATTCGAAGGGGGTTGAAGGTAGGGATCGCATTTTCACGTTGAAGAATGTTAATTTATAAATTAAATATGACATATTTCGGGATTTTGTATAAATATGTACAGTAACCGAAATAATGAATTTATTCCATTTGGCTTATACACACTGTATATGTATATTATCATTGTATTCATTGTGAAATTAAAGTGAGTTTCACACGGGGATTGCCTAAAATTAGCCCCGTCATTATTTTGAAACCTGTTGATTTTTGCTTATTTACCCTGATTTTGCTTATTGTATTCTCCACGACAGTTTTTACTAACCTCGTAAAATTTTTTGTAGTTTTCCTTATTCATTATTTGGGATGATCGGGAACAGTAATAGTTAAATGTTGTCTCAAATTTACGAAGAGTACCTACTTGATGTAACTACTTTATTATTAATTCGCTTTTTAGTTTTACATACATTCTTATATGGATCTCGTACATGCAACAATTTCGCCCCCTTGGAACATTATCGAAAATCAAGAAGTTGAACTAAATTACAGAATGCAGGAGACCACTTCAGATCCGAGCCTCAATTCCTTGAATCCCGTACAGAGACGTTGTAGATTTGAGAATGAACCGATATCGAAACAAGCGCCGTATTACAGTTCCAGCATATGTTCTATGTTATGCAGGCATAAAATTGTGCTAAAATTATGTGGATGTCGGCCTTTTTTTTATCATAATTTAGGTAGGGCGTAGTGTGCTATAAATAATTTAGAATTGACTGTATTTATGTTTCAAAGATGGCAGAATCTGTGACCTAAAAGGATTAATATGTGTGGCAGACCATGTGCAGTATCTTATACAACCACCTTCAAAGTTAGGGTGCGATTGCCCTCAACCTTGCAATATTGTTATTTATCTTCCGCAAATACCAAAAATTACTTTGTGGTAAGTTAGATTAAGAAAGACAGTAATAAAATAAATCAGAGTAGTTTTAAAGTTTTTTATTGTTCACTACAATACTGTGTCGTCAAACTTTGGCTTCATCTGGTGATGATAAACTGAGTTTATCATCACGAGACCTCATTCAACAATTTCTGTACTCTAGATTAATTTTTCAGCAATGATACCGTGTTCTTCGTGTACCGCATTACATCTCCTTTATTGAAGCAGTCTTTACATTTCGCATGTCAAACTGAGCAAAGAGGGCTCAGTTTCACATGACGAGAAACAGAGCAAAGGGCTACTATGCTATCATCACAATCATAAATATCTAAAGAATTTAGTTGTGCAATTAGCGTAGTACCTACGCAAAATGATTAGTTATAAGATTACTATAGTTGTAAGATTACTTTGTAAAAAGGGTCGCAATTCAGTTTACAATTTTCCAAGATTAATTAACCTGTGAGTCTCCCTCCGCTGTAACTATTTGTGAAAGCCGTGGCCATGACCGCTATCTCGAGGTTGAAGCCTGAAGACCAACTGTTTATGGTGTAAATGGAGGTCATATGAATACTATTAGAACGGGTCTAGACGAGCTTTTATTACAAGTTTTTTTTTTAAATACAAGCCTGGAGTTTTTAGCCCTAATTTTTTAGTATATTGGAACTACCTTGCCAACATAACTTGCCAAAAACAAATATCGTATAGTAATTATATATTTAGGTGGATTGTCTAGTCTGGTAGCAAGCTCAAGTTCGCAAGAAGTTTTACACGTTTTGCATGTTCTATGATGTAATGGTCTAAAGGCGGTGAGTTGTGGGGTTATTATGATCCCTACAAGTTTTTCTTCTCATTGTCTTTGACTTGTCTTATGTGGTGACAAATTTGTATTAAAAGGAATAATTTTACTTATACATTTCTGGATCGTTGAGCTTCGTCTATTCGAGCCTTTTTTTTATTTTAGGGAATATGGTTATTTCGACCAAAGGATCACCTTTCGCTGGGGCTTGCTTCCGCCGACAACGAAGTATCACAGAGACGTTCTTTTTGGATTTGAAGATTTAGTGGGTACGTAAAACTTATGAGTGAAGTATACCTATTTACACGCATATTTATATTTTAGTATCTTTTGGTGGAATAGTAGCATTATTTCTTGGTATCAGCTTCATAAGTCTTATCGAAGCGATATTTTTTATTATCAAGATCATTTTTCGTAGTTGTCACTTTGTAATGAATGGACCCAAACGTACGTAGCGGGCGAATAGTGGAAGAGGTATGAAGGCAAAATTACAATAATCTAACTTCCACAAATCTTAAAGCCTGACTTCATTATTGGACTATGAAAGTGTTACGTATATTATAGGATTGTTTCAGCCTTTACTTGATGAAATTCCACTATAACTAATGTGATGATAGATATAGAAAACTCGAGAGATGTTCGACGGCCGATATATAAGCCGTCGACGAAGGGATTTATTCATTCAATACCAAATCATCGCCGAGTGAACTTACATAAATATAAATACATAAATGTGCTTATTGCTAGTAATTAGTTTTAAATTGTTATTTGTTTTTTTAATTAATATAGTGTGTGTCTAAGTTACCGTTATTTTTATTTAGAACCCGCAGAAACACAAGTATTTTACAATGGTGTCAGGAGTGGGGTTAATTAATAAATAACGTACTAAGTGTACAATTAAGTGTTAATTAAATATTCGTTTAAATAAATATACAGCGCGAAAAGACGTTTATTTTAAATATCGTGATGGCGAATAGAGTGAAACTCACCGAATTAAAAGTGACTGATTTAAATCGATTTAAAACGAGAATTAGAGGAGAGGGACGAGGATGCAACCGGCAAAAAGGCAATCCTCCAGCAACGACTTCGAGATACGTTAGCCAAAGAAGGCGAGGATCCAGATAATTATGTTTTTCAAGTTCCAGGCAGAGATGCTGACGTGAATTCGCTGTTGATAAAAATGGAACAACGAATAATAGACTCACAAACTCAAATGGAACAGAGGAATCTGGATAGTGCGAAAAAAATGGAACAACGAGGGCCGAGGAATAGTAGTTGCCAAAATGCTGGTTAAGACTCAGAAGACTGTACCGATAAGGGTGATGAATGTGAACTATTACCTTGTTTCACTGAAGAAGGGTACTATTCTGGGGTGGTGTTCGCCAGTGTCGGTCGTCGTTCATCGTTTAGAGGCGGAGAAGAATGGATGAAAAATTGTCCAAGATAATCGACTCCGCCTGTCAAGGATTGAGCATATTGAGCATAGGGATTGAGATATTACAAAGTCAAGTTAAGGATCTAATAAAACATTATGAAGACGTCTTTGAAACTGAAAGTGGTACGAAAGGAAGAACCAATATTGTGATGCACAAAATAAATACCGGCGATGCAAGTCCAATACGACAAGGAACAAGAAGGTTACCACTGGCAAAACGTGAGAAAGCCAAGCAGATTACATAAGATATGTAAGGCCAAGGAGTAATTGAACCTTCGAATAGTCCATGGGCTTCACCAGTGGTCCTTGTAAGAGAGAAGGATGAATCTACCAGATTTTGCGTGGACTATCGTCTGAATAGTGTAACCAAGAAGGACATCCATTCCCAAGAATAGACTATACACTAGATACCCTGACAGGAGCGAAATGCTTCTCCACTCTCGACTTGAAGAGCGGCTATTAAGCAGGCCTCAAACATCTAAATGCAGATGCTCTTTCCAGAAGGCCCTGTCCAGAAGACTGTCGACATTGCAACCGAATCGAAGACAAATCGGCCAACGCTCTTCGAACCACCGTGGTTGATGACCAATGGCAACCTGACAATTTGCGCGCAGATCAAGAAGCTGATCCGGATCTTGCAGTCTTCAGGGCTTGCAAGAGAAATGGCGAAGACCGACCTGGCAAGAAATTGCTCCCCATTCATTAGAATTGAAGTCATACTAGGCACAATGGGATTCCCTAACCATAGAGGACGATCTCCTGAGACGTGAGGTCAAAAGTAACGATGGAAGCGAGCGGAAGATGCAAATGATGGTTCCCAAGAAAATAATATCAGAGGTATTGCGAGAACTCCATAATGGTGTTTCTGGGGGACATTTTGGCGTCCACAAAACACTGGAGAAGGTGCGTCAGAGATTTTACTGGGTGAATTGCTCACGAGATGTGAAAGATCGACACCACTCTTTCACATCTAGTGAGCAAAATGTGTGCTAATTGCGCCCGAACTAATGGTCTCCAGAGGCGTCGACATGCACCCATGCACCAATACAATGTGGGAAGCCCATTTGCAAAAATCGCCATAGATGCCGCCGGCCCGTTTCCAGAAAACGACAAAGAAAATAAATACATAATAGTGGTCATGGACTATTTTACCAAATGGGTTGAAGCATATGCTCTATCAAATCAAGAGGCTGGAACTGTAGCAGACGGGATTGCGAAGGAGTTCGTCAGCCGTTTTGGTGTACCCCTGGAACTTCATTCCGATCAAGGGCGCAATTCCAAGTCCAGTCTATTCGAAAAGATGTGTGGACTTTTAGGCATACGAAAGACGCAACAACTCCCTTGCATCCACAATCAGATGGTATGGTAGAGCGAATGAACAAGACCATGATCAGACACTTATCCAAAGTGGTCTCTGAACACCTCATACTAAGCCAAGAGTCGTACATTTTAATCGATTAGCCTCATACTCTGGAGACAATAATGACGAAGCCTCTGACTTGCGCCGATTGGATAGCCAATACCAGGAACTAACCTTCGAAGACTTTATGGAAGAATATTCTGGTTCGAGAAAACCTCGATTTGGGGTGACCATCGAGAAACAGCAAGATTTGTTTACGGTGCCGCCAGACTACGCCCTTGCTCATTGCGTAGCCCGAGATCTGTGAATGGCCAAAGGAATTTCCAGAGAATTTAAATAGAGATTTGGCAGAATCGAAAAATTAAGGCAGCAGGGACCAGCATTTGGGCAGAGTCTCCAAATAACAAATGAAGAACAGCCAATATTTTATTTGCTCATGAAGGAACTGTCAAGTCTGAAGCCAACCTATCGTGCCTTATGGGAGGCCCTGGCTCACTTGCATAAACAAATGTTACAACAAGAAATTTTGAAATTAGCAGTTCGAAAATTGGGTTGTGGATTGGACCGCTTGGACTGGAGAATTGTAAGGAGCATGTTAGAAGTAATATTCCAACATACTGGTATGGAAATTCTGGTATGCAGTTACCGGCTTGAATATTTCTGTACACCCAGGCAATATAAGACCGTGGACTGTTATTTCGTTATGACGTCAAAATGTAACAAAGGCCCTACCTGTCGATTTCGCCATTGTTTGAGGGAAAAAAGCATGACATGTTTCAGGACGAACTTCATTTTTGAGAAGGGGGCAATGTGATGTCTCATCCAACGATACGTCACGGCACCTTCGCGATAGATATAGAAAACTAGAAAGATGTTCGACGGCCGATATATAAGCCGTCGAGGAAGGAATTTATTCATTTCATACCAAATCATCGCCAAGTAAAATTACATAAACATAAATGTGCTTACTGTTACTAATTAGTTTTAAATTGTTATTCGTTTTTATTATTAATATAGTGTGTGTCTAAGTTACCGTTAGTTTTATTTAGAATCCACAGAAAGACAAGTATTTTATCCCCATAATAGTTACGTCTAATTATGAAGAACAATGACAATGTGCGATTTTAAATTATTCAGTAACTTCGTGTAACATACCATACACCTGTAATATGCACAACTATTGAATGGTCTCCATAACAACGTCGGTTGGAGTATGTACAGCGTTATGTTAAGCTCATGGTATATGGACATAAGAAAATTAAAAAACAAAACATATATTCAAAGACAAACCATTACAAATACTACATTTACAATTCCACAAATTGGTTACATAACCCTTTCAATACGGGTGAATTTATTTAAATAGCGCTTTTCTGATATATTGCTCACTGCTATTGTTTATAACGGGTGTTCAGAAACATTCGAAGTCAAAGTAGTCCTTGAAAATATGAAGTCATGTCTGAGATAGATTGATTTTTGACAGACAACAGTTGACATTTAATAATTATTACAAATCAGATATAGCAAACGCCAATTAAGTTGGCGCGAGGAGGGGTAAGTTCGCGCAGGATTAGAAGTAGTGGGGAGATTTATATTTGGTTTTACATCAAATGTCAGATAATTCTAACCTCTGAGCGTGTATCATTTATGATCCCCTAGCAAAGACATTATGTTCCGTCAAACGTCAATGACAAATGTATTCTGACAATTACTTGAGCAGTGGGGGTGGACGTTTTTAAAAACGGCTTCTGCGCACCTCCTCCTCGCGCCAACTTAATTGGCGATTGCTATACTTAAGTAAAGATATACGATTTTTTGTTCAAAGCCCACTTGACTTCGAATGTTTCTGAACACCCGTTAGAACAGAGTTTTTACGTACGTATGTAAACAAAAAAAATTACACTGACCTGGTTTGTTTAATACAAGGCATCGACACAAAGTATAGCTACGTTAAGGTATGGTTTCGCTTGCGCGTTCGGCGGTAACCTCCGACGGTAACCGCTGTCGGTAATGCTCTGCTTCAATGCATTTTAGGTGGCGCTGTTTTCGTTTAAGCGTCTCACCGACGCGATCCTACGTCCGGCGGTGGCCGTTCGTTTCATGACGGCTCCACTAGCAGTCTAGCCGCCGTCGGTCGCGCGATTGTTCAGTGCTTTGTCTTTTTTTAAACCGGCTTTTACTGTTCCTTCTCATTATGGCTCCGAAATTTTCGGCTACTGATAACGAAATATTGATTGAGGAAGTTAGAAAGTATGCCTCCCTTTATGATGCTGAACAAAAAGACTACAAAGATTGATCTATAAGGGATTCTATTTGGAATAAAATAGCTTTACATGTAGGAAAAAACAGCAAGTATTAATTTTTATAATTTATAAATAAATTTTAGTTTGTATTAAAAACCAGTGGCGTGCCGTGCTTAAGTCAGGGGTGCAAAATATTTGTAGGGCACAGTGCCACATTTTTGTTAGAAAATACGTTAAAAAACGGTTGTTTATTACTTAATAAAGTAATAACATTATTTTATTGCCTGAATTTTACAATAATGAGACTAATACTAACTGAAGCTCCCCTGACGGCACGCCATGTTAAAAATATTTAGTTAATTGTACTGTAACGTGGGCCGTTGGGCAGCCACACAGATTAGCAGGTAGGGCGACTTATCGTTGTAAATGATACACTCGAAGTTCGGGTAACATCGTATAATTTAATCAACACTTAGAAATTGGTTAACAAACTATGTACATTATAAATAGATACAATTCTGACTTATTACTATTACAGATATTGTCTGTCTAGTTCTCTATCAGATACTGAATCATTCTGAATTCCTTTTACTTATCCTACAGTCTATATATATAATAGAGAAGTCCTCGGAGAGTTAATTAGGCCATAACAAACCCTGGCCTACCGCAGTATGTATACATAATATATACATGCTTGAGGTCGTGTTTATTAAACACTTGTTTTGTATTAAAGGGAACGAGGATATAACCTCGTCCGAGAGTATTTGCATATACATGCATATTGCGTTATCACACCACCCTCCTTAGGGTTTAAAGAAAACCAACACTAAGGTGTTTGCTTTTCTTTCTTTGAACCTTTTCTCTCCGGTTACCTTCCCTATTCCTATTGTAACATCATACAATACAATACAATAATATAATACAATACAATAATATAATACAATACAATAATACAATTTATACCATAACAATAAATATTTAGCGAATAAATATATAAATCGTAAGATGATAAATATCCTAATAGAAATTGTAATGATAAATATATAACATAGATTGTAAAACTTTAAATAAATTTTCAATGTACTGCTAAATAGTACGTTTTACAAAAAAAATAATAACTATAATAATCGGGCCTTTGTAATTTGTACACTGTCTCAATCTTGTTAGTCTGTTCGCTTTTTGTATTTTATTTCTATATCATGTTTCCGTATATATCTAATAGTTGACTTACTTTGTATTTGCAATTCTTCCTTCTAATTTTTTAATCTTTCGCATTCGATTCTCTGTCTTGGATTCTTCATGTTCGCTTGTTTGTCTTAAATTCTTTGCTTTGATTGTTCGTTTCCGATTCCTTATACTTGATTGTTTGTCTTCAATTTTGTGCATGATCGTTTGCTCCCAATTCTTATGCTTCCCTTCCAACCATACTTTAAAATAAATCGACTCTCCGTTTTTCTATCTATTTCCCTCCATGGAAAAAATTATACTGGAAATCACTTTTTCGTGTATTTCCCTGGACAGCACATATTTCGTGTCTGTCATGTTCCTGCGCAGAACTATCCTGTGAAGCTTATTCTGACTACAGTAAGGGGGCTCGTGCAGCGGTAATTCCCTTATGCTGTAAGCCTTTTCTTCAATCTAGAAAAACTTGAGACCAGCTAACAAAACACACTTTTGTTTTAACTGTCTCTAAAAAAAAAAAATTCTGAGAGCGTTTTTTGTCGTGCAGGATCACTTCCCTGGAAGCGCATGCTCGCTTCGTCACGACCTAGGGGCGAATTGGAGTCTTTTTGCCTTTTCCCTACTTTGAAGTTTGCCTGATTCGGTTGGTTAACGTTTTCGCCAAGTCCGCAACTCTAGGATGATCTGTCCTGTAGGTTGCACTGTTGTTGGTGTCGTAAAGGTACAATCGATAGGTCTCTGTTGTCTTATAGAGCTCCAGACTTGATTAGGATGCTATCGTATTGTCCCGTTACTAACCATTATGGCATTGGAATCAACTTCTAAGGCATTTGTGACAACTTTTCGGAATTCTTGTAATATAAAATTAATATAACACTCCTCGTATATTGGTTTCTCTAATTTAAAATTAATTCTTTTTTATTGCGAACTTTTGAACGCGTCGGCACTATATTCAATGCCAAGTATCGTCGTTCAGAAATAAATGATGTGTTTGCATTCTTATAAGCGAACTTGACTCTAGTATTATTAAACTATCTTGTCGATACATACATATTTTCAATTTGAATTCGATGTTTGTTTATTCGCGACTAGTTTAAATATACATGCTATTGTTTATTTGTTCGTTTAATAAACAATATCAACTGCAACATTCTTGTATGGCGCTTATTAAAACATGAAGACGCATGCATTTTTAAGCACGTAATTGAACTTATGAAAAAGAAATATAACATATATCTTCATTGTTTCGTGTATAAATATATATATATATGTATATATATATATATGCGTCTTCTTTAAAAAAAATATTTAAACTTCTGCGTCAATAACAAAATTGGGAAGTGTACGGCCAATGTAGTATTTCTACATTATATTGTGCATATGTGTTTTTAAATAAACTTGACCTTTAACTATAGAATACATTACTACGCTACAATATGTTTGCGTAGCAGAAATAAATGATACACATATTGTGATATTGTGTATACAATTTAAACTAAACATTTTAACACAGTTTATGTCTATGAAAGTTTTATACTGTTCATTCACTTTAATTTAAAAGGAATACCTGTGTTTCTTCTTTCTTGCTTGTGGAGCTTCTGTTCGCTCTTGTTGATGATTTCCTCCGTTCTTGTCGCGTAGTTGCCCATTTCTTGCTTCGACCTGCCAAACTGTAGGTTTCCTTTCTTCCCTGGTTCGTTCCAGCTTCCTACATGTTCCTTGCAGTCTTACACGACTGGCAGAATGGTCCTGAGCCGTAGGTAGGCAGAGATCGCCATGTAACAACCAGTGCCCTAAAGGGGCAGGCATGGATCGCCATGTAACGTGGGCCGTTGGGCAGCCACACAGATTAGCAGGTAGGGCGACTTATCGTTGTAAATGATACACTCGAAGTTCGGGTAACATCGTATAATTTAATCAACACTTAGAAATTGGTTAACAAACTATGTACATTATAAATAGATACAATTCTGACTTATTACTATTACAGATATTGTCTGTCTAGTTCTCTATCAGATACTGAATCATTCTGAATTCCTTTTACTTATCCTACAGTCTATATATATAATAGAGAAGTCCTCGGAGAGTTAATTAGGCCATAACAAACCCTGGCCTACCGCAGTATGTATACATAATATATACATGCTTGAGGTCGTGTTTATTAAACACTTGTTTTGTATTAAAGGGAACGAGGATATAACCTCGTCCGAGAGTATTTGCATATACATGCATATTGCGTTATCACAGTACTACTTGTTCTACTGACGCGAAAATTTTGCCAATTAACTTCACCTTCCTCGTTAAAATAATTTATGAATTGATCCCTCACTGCAAAGCCCTCTGTCTGTGCAAATCCTCCACGTCCTCTGAAAGCTGTAATATAATTTGACTGTTCTAGATCTGGATCAAAATTATAATAGGGACTTTCATGACTTTCCAAGTAAGAATCTCTTAACATACGAGGGTATATTAGATATAAACGAGACTGATTTTTTAATGACTCGTACAAAAGTTTTTTGAATTGGCGTAGTAGGTGGCTATGTAGACAAAGCACTTAGGGTGGGGAGAGCAACGTCTGAAATTCCGTCGAGACCGTTCAGTAGTGCAGTGACCATGAGTGAGCAAGCAGTGCACGTTTCCGTGAAGCAGCGGATAATTATTAAGTTTTTGACCAATGAGGGGGTGAATCCAACAGACATTTTACGCAGATTGCACGCACAGTTCGGGGAGAACACCCTTTCACGACCTCGCGTGTTTGCATGGCATCAACAATTTTCTGGAGGCCAGGAGAAAGTTGAAAACCAGAGCCACGTTCGACGCCCACGGACGAGCGTTACCGACGCCAACATTGAGGCAGTTCGGAATCTTCTGGAGGACGACAGACGCTTAAACATCGGAAGTATCGCTGCGACACTTAACATTGGTTATGGCAGGGCCCAAAAAATATTGAGGGAGGTCTTGGGATTTCATAAAGTGTCCGACAACGCCAGACCACATTCGGCAAACATTACGAGGCAAAAAGTGGAACAATTCGGCTGGGAAATCTTGGAACATCCTGCTTACAGTCCAGACTTGGACTTGTCACCCTGTGACTACCATTTGTTTGGACCTCTAAAAGAAGCTCTTGGAGGCCAGCGTTTCGACAGCGACCAAGCGGTAGAGACATTTGTGCTCCAGTGGCTGTGTGACCGGCCTAAAAGTTTTTACGATAACTGGATTAAAAAGCTTCCAATCCGTTGGGAAAAATGTATTGCGCGGGCGGGAGATTATGTAGAAAAATAGTACATTTGTATTAACCTTGTTCAATAAAGCATAAATAGTTTAAAAAAATCAGTCTCGTTTAAATCTGATATACCCTCGTATTATGCAAACAACAGGCTATGATTATTAGCTTGTCGCTAGTTTCTGGATCCATATTTATTGGGGTAAAGAAAATTCTAAAAATTTGACACAACAGCCCAAATGAATTTTCAGAAACTCTTCGAGCTCTGGAAAGCCTATAATTAAACATGGTCTTTTCTTTGTCTGATTTAGCAGAAGGTCGACTATACGGGTTTAAAAGATGTTTATGTAAACGAAATGCATCGTCACCAAGCATCACATAGGGCAAGACTTTGTCAGAACCTGGCAAACGTTCATCTGATTGGAGTAGCTGAATATACTTGTTTTCCTATTTCAGATTATGAAAAGATGCTACTCTCTCCTTCTTTTCCATATGCTCCAACGTTGACATATACAAATTTGTAATTTGCATCTACGCAAGCAAGTAAAACGATGGAAAAATAATCTTTATAGTTAAAAAACAGTGATTCACTATTTATTGGGCAAAAAATTCTTATATGCTTGCCGTCTACAGCTGCAATACAATTAGGAAAATTCCATTTGTTCCAGAAATCTAGTGCATTTTGCTTTAATTGGTCTTTGCTTGGTGGCGCTAAAAAAATTGGTGGCAGGTGTCTATACAGTGCTTCCAATGTGTCTTGAACGATGATAGAAATATAACTGTGAGATATTCTGAAGGCAAAAGACAGCGATCTAAATGATTCTCCTGCTGCCATATACCTGCAACAAAAATGTATTGTTTATTTAGATATTTTATTTTAGGTGACGATTGTAAAGCAAGAAGGAAAAATGTTAGGGACAATTATTTGAAGCATAAAAAAAACACAAAAATGAGAACTGGCAGTGCAGCAACTTATCGCCCAAAATGGCCTCTTTTTGCGAGATTAACTTTTCTCACTTTCGTAAAGAGCGAAAGGCGGTAGGTTTTACTCATTTTAGGTTATATCTTTCCATCATCTTGTCATTATTATTTTTTAGATCATATACCAGTATTACCAATGAGGAAGAAGCAAACACTCAGTCAATTAATCAAACTCAACCTACTTTGGACGAAGAAGACATTTCTTGCCATGATGAAAAATTTTAATTAACCCCACACCTGACACCATTGTAAAATACTTGTGTTTCTGCGGGTTCTAAATAAAAATAACGGTAACTTAGACACACACTATAACCCAAAGCAGTCTTTGCCAGCCTAAACACTCATATAATTGGGTCATATCTGTTCCTTTGCAAGCGCAAGTTGTCCTTAAATCTGTTCCCAAAATGCCAAGCATTGCTAATCTACATTCTGACGGTGATCCGGCGCATTTTTTTGTCACACTGTCAACGGCGCAGGACTGTTCGTAATATTCTAGACGCGTCCTGTGAACACAACGTTTTATAAAATTAATTTTCTTTAATATTTCCTTGTCATGTCGACATAGAACTATGTATGTGAATATACAGCATGTACCAAATTAAACAGTACTGAAATTTTGGGGCCAGTAGGTAATGTATTACAATTTCTTTTTGTTATGTGTGACAATTACGAATATATAAACGCGATTTCACATTTAAAAAACTTGAGATATACAAAAATAAAATGTGTTCAATTTTCAGTAATATTTATTTTGGATATAAATTACAGATTTCTGTAAAATGGTATAAAGTAGATTTCATTTTAATAATCGCGATTCGATCGTTATCGGTTTGTACAAACCTGCATTCTTTATTTTCACGACAAACTTCCGCCAGCGACAAACACGTTGGTTGTGGTAAACCCTCGATTCTCTGCGCACAAATTGGATGTAACTTTTCCTGTGCTATCATGCAGGTGTCATGTTTATTATCGGTTTTTCTAGAAAGAAATAAATCAGAGAAAAAAATCGTTTAGGGTTTTTGTTCTTTTCATAAAAATTCGACGCGTTTCGTACTTGCATAGGCAAAATGCGATCTCAATGTTCCACGGCAGGCCCGGTTTCCTATAAAATGCTTGTAAAGTTTCCATACAGGAATTCCTACTGCATCTGGATATGTCGCAGTGATGAAATATTGGTGCTAGAGACATTCTACAGTTATAGTTATTGTTACAACTTTCCATTGCAACGTGGCATGTAGTACTCTGAAATACTATTTTTGTTTCGCCAGTTTCGGAACGACCGTGTTCGTTTGAACCTAAAAAGGAGCTTTCTAAATAATTTTTGAATCATGATTTATGTGCATTTTGCATATCTTTTTTGATGCGTATATATCTATGGAAGCTTCCGCAGAATTATTATTGGATTATTAATAAAAAGTTTTAATATTAGATGTGTGTAATATTAACTTTATTTTCGGAAAAAAGTCACTGGTGTTTTCACTTTATCGAAGTTCTAAAGTGTGAGTTATAGAATTTGGAAGAATATCGAATATATATAAGATCGAACTTTGTAAAAAAATATGTGCCTTGAACCGGGAAGGGAATGATGTTCTATTTTCTGATGCGGACGAAGTATCTGTTTTATTTCAACCATTCTGCCTTTATAGGTTTTGGAGAAAATATGTGCAGGTGGTTTTTCATCATACTAAAAGTATAGAAATTTGCTTTTGTTCAAAGATATCAGACTGTTATTGTTCAAAGGAAAGGATGTGAATCTTCTTGGAATTATTATGAAAAAGATCATTAAAAAGTAATAGAAGAACTTTATGTAAGGCAACCAGTAAAGTCATCGCAGAGACTTTGTGTATAACAAAGGATTAAACAAAGAAAATTTATGGACCATTAAAAATTGGAGATGGAAAAACTATGAGATTAGAAAGAAAACAAATGAAGACATAGTCAAAATAATAAGTGTACACGTCTATATAAGGGAAAAACACCTATGGAATAGAGGCAGAAAATCTGTTAAGATGATAGTAGACCTATTAATGAGACATTCTAAGCTCAATAAACATATGAATAATATGCGTTTGATAGAAGAATCAGTATGTAGATTCTGTCAAGAGGAAGAGTAAATCGCGATTCATGTACTTTTGCAATGTGAAGGTTTAGCAAAAAACGTGGTTCCTACAAATGGAAGATTTAATATCCTAAAGCGGAATTATATATGAAGAAGAACCGCTGTCCAAGCTGCTAAGCCTAATTAATAGAGCAGGGCTAGAAGAATTGTTCTAGCAAGGCATGAGGAGCACAATAGATCTGGAAAAGTCGCAGTCTTCATGGTCACCTCAAGTGATCTAATAGCTAACATAAGAGAAAAATAATGTCAGTAAGACCGTTAATTGAAACTGATAGAAGATCGTTCAAAACGTAGGTTAAGGGATGAGATGACCAGGTTATTAAAGATATGAACACAATGAGTGTTACAGAATTGAGGAAATAGTTAGATGAGTTGAACAAACAGTCTTTCTACTACACGAATAGATTTACTATAAGAAATGGACATTTAAAAAGCCCTTATTGGGTGGTTTCAATGCTTTTAGAGGATGTGCAGCTATATATATATATATATATATATATAACCCAACAAAAGAAACGGGGAGTTTATTGTCATTCAATGTTTTCTTTACTGTATTTGTAGTTTAATTCAAATTTCCAATTCATTTATACAGATGTAATCACTTTAATTTTTCCTTACTTATCATCAATCTAATTTTAATTTAATTTTAACTTTAATTGTTAATTTAATTGGTTAATTCAGTTTTTTAATCTAATTTTAATTTTAATTGTTAATTTAATTGTTAATTCAGTCTCACAAAAGCAAACACATTTCTCATGTTTTCATTGTATTAATTCTTGTTTCTAGTTATTTGAAAAAGACTGAATAATAATAAAAGTCGAAACGTCGTAGAATAAAACATCAAAATTCAATAAAAGGTCGCTAAACCAATAAAAAGTCTATTATTTTTAATATATATATAAATATCGTAATATTAAATGTAATTATTTGACAAAAATATTATATTGCTGTATCTTGTGTATATGTTATATTAATTTAAAAATAAAAAAGATATATATTTTATTGGTGTTTTATTATAATTTTTGATTTTTCACATTTTTTAATAAAAAATATAATCAAAAGTTGTAATCACTTTCAGTGAATACGAAGACGAGACGAATTTAACAAACCTTTGATCTTCCTTTTTCTTCTTTTTATATTGTCCTTGTTATTCCTCCATTAAATTTAATATTTATTAAAGAAAATGTATCAACTTGAATATTATATAAAAATTAATAGATATTGTTAGGAGCGGAAAGATTCCATATACAATGACATTATTATTGAAGTTACTGAACTCCGGTGAAATATATTCCCGTATTATTTTTCATTTCCTTTGTTTTTTTCCAAAGGGAGTATATATGTATAATATTTCGGTATATGTATCAGATGCCGAAAACAAAAATCAGAAATCCACTTGTACGTTAATGGGGAAAATTCAAATGGAGCTTAAATCAATTCCGGTTTATTTTTAATTGAAGGGGGCTGAATATTCTAACGATTCGGACACATGCCGTTTAAAAAAAGGGAGATGGATTATTCGTTAGAGATAAAGAGAGAGAAGGTGTGAGATAGAAAAAAAGAGACAAGTACAAAGAAACAGGGGCCGATTAAAAGAGAGAAGGGGGCGGGGATTATACGGTGTATTAAAAAATGGGATATTATATAACCCATCATGGCGTATCGAGCATCTGATGTTGAAAAAAAAATGTATGTATAATTTAAAATACGTGCGCCTCCCCAAACAGAAGACCATGCAAAATGGTTCTACGTGCTGGGGTTCAATAACAAGTGCATCAACAATGTGCACATATTCTATGTTCTTTTAAAAAAAAAAAAGAAAAAAAAGGAATCGAATTTAAAAAAAGGGTAGTCGAATTTCACTAACTGTGGACTATAAATTGTCCATATTGACATGCACTTTTGAGCGTAAACGAGTATAATTTTCTTTAATTAAAATTATACCTGTTACAGCCTTCAAGTGGTACGCGCCTAAACTGTTTGTATACATTACATTTTTGGATTTTAGTTTTTCAGTATATAAACAATTTCGTAGCTCACAGCATCTCTGCGATTGTGTTCAATAAAAGTTCTTATTTGTACCGAAGGTTTCCCGGGCATAGGGTAAATATGCATTCAAAATTTATATTTACATTTTTATTGTACAGAGTGGACAATAATTGTGAATTTTATCCTTCGAATTATATTAAAATCGTCATTGAAAATGGCTAAATGTCTTTTTCCCTAACAAAAGGGTGAAATAAATCCTTAAAATTCTGATTTACTCATGTTTCCGCGTTGATATACTTGATATAAGAATATTTAGCCCACAATTATCGCTACACTCTGTGTATAGGTTAATTAATTTCTAAAAAGATGCTATATTTTATTCTTTTATTATTATACAAGAAAAATGCAGTTCAAAACTTGATATACATATGTTAGCCTGGCCGTGTTGGGTTGGGTTGGGTTGGGTTGGGTTGGGTTGGGTTGGGTTGGGTTGGGTTGGGTTGGTTTAAACATTAAAAAAAATACAGATATAACAGTGGTAATACACAAAATGAAATAAAACCTTAGAATGATATAAACACAGTTCGTTAGTCAATCGTTGCACATCCCGAGTCACCTCACCCTTCATTCACGGTGGTCTCGTTGTAACTGACTTCCCTTGCATAACCCCACTCCTAGCGTCTGAGGGTTTTGCGGCTAACACATATTTTAATAAAATTTGAAAATTTAAAGATTATATATATATATATAAGGTAAACTTAATTAGTCGGCGATTAAAGGTCTGGTTATTACTTCAAAGTGTATATATTTAAAATAATCCTACATGTTTCGGCAATGATGCCTTTGTCAAGGATATAAAAAATATAAATGACAGAATATAAATGTCAAGTAATATATATATATATATATATATATATATATATATATATATATATATACAGGGTTATGATAAAGTAACGCACAAAATTCATAAAACGTACAATGTTTATTTTTGAAAAAAATGCAAAAATACGTCAAACAGTTTATTTTATTCCGCGTCTTTTAACATAAGTCAAAAAAATAAAACGTCAAATTTGTCAAAGTTATGACGTCATCAATATTTTTTTAAAATATGAAGCTTGTTTTTTTTTTACTTTATTTGATAAAGCTTGTTTTTCTGCATTATAAAGAAATAATTGAAGTAGGGGTCACATAAGAAAAAACTGAGAGAATTAATAAAAAACAAAATAAACTAGTTTTTGAATTTATGAAAAGAAACTAAATATTAAAAGAATTAAAACTTAAAGTTACCTAGTAATAAAACAACTGTTTGTCAGTGTCAGTCTTACAATTAGTGTCGTACCAATTTTATTATGATGGCTCCTTTAACGGAAAGAGAAAGGATAGAAATTCTAATGATGGTAGGTTACGGCGATAGACCTCGAAGTCATGAAGAAGCATGTGCTTCATTTAACGAAACACATTTTGAAAGACCTCCAATTGCTAGAAGCACAGTAAGCAGAATTGTTGCAAAATTTAATGAAACAGGAAGCGTAAGTGATGCTCCAAAATCTGGAAGACCGGGAATAAGCGACGATGCAAAGTTAGATATTTTGCTGTCATTAGAAGACAACCCTCACGCAACTACAGCAGAAATTGCCTTACAACAAGATGTTAGTAAGTCGTTTGTAGTAAAGTTTTTAAAAAAAGAAAAACTGCACCCATACAAAGTTCAACTTGTTCACGAACTCTCAGAAGATGATCCGGACAGACGTTTGGAATTTTGTGAAATCTTCTTGAGGCGTTGTGACGAAAATCAAAATTTGCTTAATAGTGTAGTATTTTCAGACGAGGCAACGTTTTATTTAAGTGGTACAGTAAATCGACATAATTGTCGCTACTGGGCTCGGGAAAATCCCAACTGGATTCAGACAAAACACACCCAGCGCCCCCAAAAAATTAATGTATGGGTAGGAATCGTCAGGGGAAAATTTATTGGTCCTTATTTCTTTCGTGGGAATTTAGCAGCTGAGCGATATTTGGAACATCTTCGTATGGCAGTGCTACCGGATCTAATTGCGGCATTTCCGGATCCAAATAATAGGGAAAACTTGGATCCCAGTATTTGGTTCCAACAAGATGGTGCACCACCACATTATGGTCTTAATGTTCGGAGGTTTCTGGATAACCAGTTTGAAGGAAGGTGGATTGGAAGACGTGGACCAATGGAGTGGCCACCTAGGTCACCTGATCTCACCCCCCTTGATTTCTTTCTGTGGGGACATTTAAAAAGTCGGGCCTACGTTAACCGACCAGACAACTTAGAAGACTTAATGGAACGAATTAGACATGAAATGACTCGTATAACTCCGCAGATGATCGAAGACTCTGTAAATCAGGTCTACCATCGTCTTGGCCTATGTCAGATAGTGAACGGGACACAGTTTGAACAATTCCTGTAAGAAATCGTTTTGGTTTAATGGACTGTTTAGTTAATTTAAATGTTATTACTATAATAAAGTTTATTTTGTTTTTATTAATTCTCTCAGTTTTTTCTTATTTCTTTATAATGCAGAAAAACAAGCTTTATCAAATAAAGTAAAAAAAAACCAAGCTTCATATTTAAAAAAAATATTGATGACGTCATAACTTCGAGAAATTGGACGTTTTATTTTTTTCACTTATGTTAAAAGACGCGGAATAAAATAAACTGTTTGACGTGTTTTTGCATTTTTTTCAAAAATGAACATTGTACGTTTTATGAATTTTGTGCGTTACTTTATCATAACCCTGTATGTAGACTATTAAGTATTATCGACTATACTGTATAAGTAAAAATTCATTAACGGGTGAGCGGTCTGTCAAGTAAAAATAAAACTCCTTTATTCCACACTATATTTCATAACGCATTGGTTACTTCATCAGGAGTGTCTATATGTTTAACAAAACCACAATATATTAAACACTATAACAATAACTAAATACTTACAATTAGAGTTAAAATTTAGCAAATAACGGCACTAAACATGTTAAATGCTTAAGATGCTTTTTGGAAATGGTACATATCAAGGGAGACACTAATAGCGTAAATTATAAGTCGGATACTAATGGACGAAGTATAATCTACTGCAATATACTCGGTGTTGGCGGTTAATTTTACCTGCCAAGTTTTATTAACCAGTCCCTGTATCATTTGATTTGTAGTTGTTGTTGGTTTCAAATTTTTTTATGACATCAGTTTTTTGGTGTGTGTTTTGTAAGTTTAGTTTTATATTTTAACATTTATTTATATTTGTTTTTAAGAGGTTGACGACAAACTAGCAACAGTTTGTGATGTGATGTGTGATGTGATGTTTTAAATTTGACGAATTTTAACATGTTTAGTGCCGTTATTTGCTAAATTTTAACTCTAATTGTAAGTATTTAGTTATTGTTATATTGTTTAATATATTGTGGTTTTGTTAAACATGTAGACACTACTGATGAAGTAACCAATATATATACATATATATATATATATATAATTGAAACGAAATTATCGACCGTAATATATTTTAGAAAATTAATTTAAATTCGGGTAAGCGGTTTGTCAATTAAAAAACTCCTTTATTAAATAACCCTATATTTCGCAAGAAAATTTGTTGCTTCTTCTGGGGAAACTACAAGATTAATGAGAAAAATAACATACAATAAATAAGAGTATAAAACAGTAGTAAAAATACTTACAAAATGTAGAGTTGAAAAATAATAAAATTGACGTACAATAAAAATAAAAATTATTAGATTTAAAAAATACAGTAACTATAGAAACAAGCCTTTAAAACCTTTAAAAAACATGTATATGTAAAAGTTAAAACATGAAAAATAAAAAATATAATGCAATATAAATTTAACAAAACATGGACCAAATAACAAAACAATTTAAGATGGTCAACTAACGGTCAAACCAAGTATATTAAAATAAATTATACTTAGACCATTAGTATCAGATCTATAATTTATGTTATTTGTGTCTCTGTTAATGTGGACAATGACAATCTTAAAGAACTTTTCAACATCTTCGTCAACAATGGCTATCTTAAGCACATACTTAATAAATTGATATATAGCTCAAACTTTTTTGATGGCCCTACTGAGGACATTCCTGCAGACAGTGTGATTTACAAAAAAATCTCATACATTGGTGGTCTTACTCATACAATTGTATCACATTTTAAACAATTTAATAATAACATTAAAATAGCTAAATACAACACCTATACCTTGAAGAAGTTGTATAGTAAGATCAAAGACATAACACCTTTCTTTTTAAATAGTCATGTTGTCTACAGGATAGCATGTTCGGATTGTTGTGGCGTTTATATAGGTCAGACATCACAGTGGCTAAAACAGCACATCACTCAGTATGAAAGTGATGTCCGTATTGGAAAGAGAACTTGTGCATTGGTGGACCATGCACTTGATCGTGACCATACTTTCAATTTTGTTGACGTTAAGATCTTAGACGTTGAAAATAACCTTAAAAAAAGAATCTTTTTAGAAATGGTCCACATTAACAGAGACACAAATAACATAAATTATAGATCTGATACTAATGGTCTAAGTATAATTTATTTTAATATACTTGGTTCGACTGTTAGTTGACCATCTTAAATTGTTTTGTTATTTGGTCCATATTTTGTTAAATTTATATTGCATTATATTTTTTATTTTTCATGTTTTAACTTTTACGTATACATGTTTTTTAAAGGTTTTAAAGGCTTGTTTCTATAATTACTGTATTTTTTAAATCTAATCATTTTTATTTTTATTGTATGTCAATTTTATTATTTTTCAACTCTACATTTTGTAAGTATTTTTACTACTGTTTTATACTCTTATTTATTTTATGTTATTTTTCTCATTAATCTTGTAGTTTCCCCAGAAGAAGCAACAAATTTTGTTGAGAAATATAGGGTTATTTAATAAAGAAGTTTTTTAATTGACAGACCGCTTACCCGAATTTAAATTATTTTTTTAATATATATGTATATGTATATGTATATATGTATATATATATATATATATATATATATATATATATATATAAATATAGTATTTTCGTGACCTTGGTATGATAAGGTAAACTTAATTAGTCGGCGATTAAAGGTCTGGTTATTACTTCAGTGTATATATTTAAAATAATCCTACATGTTACGGCAGTGATGTCTTTGTCAAGGATATAAAAAATATAAATGTTATATTTTTATTTATATTTTTTATATCCTTGACAAAGGCATCATTGCCGAAACATGTAGGATTATTTTAAATATATACACTTTGAAGTAATAGCCAGACCTTTAATCGCCGACTAATTAAGTTTACCTTATATATATATATATATATATATATATAAAACCCGACGTTCTGAGAACAAATTAATTTATATTTCAGATAGATGTTCAGGATATTAAAATCAATAGAAAAGCAAAAAGTGTTTCTCATCTAAGATTCAAAAAGAATTTAACAAAATATCAAATTACATATGTTTAGAATATATAATAAATAATACTAATGTCGCGCTATATTTTTGATGTGCACTGTACATAATTTTATATAATTTTTTCGTGATAGAATTTCTTTGTTTGATAACATATCTTGAAGAAGAAGAAAGTCATATAGCTTTGAAAAAATGTAATAATAAAGTGAAAAAAATATTTATTTCTTTATTATAAAATAAATGAATCTACTTACAGTCTAGAAGAATATACCTACAAAATGAATTATTTTAATGAGAATTCGATTATTCAGTAGTGAAGTTATTACAATAAGAGAGATTGGGATGTTAGTGTTAGAATTAAGTCGCGATACCGAAAAATACTAAATTGCCAGAAGCGTCGGAAATTAAAATCATTGAAAGTCCTGAAGAAAATATACTGAAGTAATATGTGATGGGAATGGATAGGTTTTTATAAGAACAAATGATGATGAATGAGTTTCGTATTGGTTTCCTTACTTCCCAGATCTTAATTTTTATGATTTCTTTTCTTTAGAGCTTTAATTGAATTAATAAACTTAATTTGATGTGTTATTTGTATGTACAGTACCACTGAAAAGTATTTGTGTAGCCTACTGTTTTTATTATATTGAAGAAATACAATTTATTACTACTAAATAGTTTTCAAAGACCTAATGAAATAATAATTATGAAATTATTTACCCTATTTACGGCGATAATCCGATAATCCTTTTTTCTTCGTAAAAGGATAAGCAGAATTTCCGCGTTTAGAAATTCCTGGAATCTAGGTAATGATCATTTAACGATGTTAGAGACAAGTTTTAGGATCAATTATGCTCATTCTTACTTAGTTAGTTTCCGTATTCATACTAACAAAATTGGGATTTGTGAGATAGTGGAATACAATTGTCAGAAATGGCAAAAACGAAAAAGTTAAACGTTGACACACGCTATATTACTGGCACAAGTAATGGTGCAATTGTCAAACAATTAAATTTAAATCATTTTACCGTGGATTATAATATAATTTTTTTTATATTATAATCCACGGTAATCCAGTAGTATAGTGTGTCAACGTTTAACTTTTTCGTTTTAGCCATTTCTGACAATTGTATTCCACTATCTCACAAATCACAAATCCCAATTTTGTTAGTATGAATACTAACTAAGTAAAAATTAGCATAATTGATCCTAAAACTTGTTTCTAATCGTGAAAGTAGCAGTTTTCTCAATAAAAAAGAAGTGGGAGACCAAGAAAATCCAGTAACTGTTTCTAATGCAAAACGCCGCTTACAGCAAGCCGGTCTTAATGGACGAATTGCGATGAAAAAACCGCTGATTTTGCAGATGTTTCGGTCTTACACTCGTTAAAATCGAGGGAATTAAAAAAAAAGGAGCAATATAAGTATAATTTGGAATCAGAATTTTGCGTCAAAACTTTGTATTCCAACAAGATAATGACCCGAAACATTCTTCCAAAATTGTTCGAGAATATTTAAAGAAACTGGAATAAGATGGAAGAATAAAAGTTATGGAATGGCCTTCCCAGAGCCTCGATTGAAATCCAAGCGCGCTGTTTTGGATAGAACTCGATCGGAAGTTGGGAAAATTAGTACCAACATCTGCCTCCGTTACGTGAAGTAAGCTAGCTATAAGAGGCATGGGCATAAATAGCACCGGAAATATTCGTCCAACTAATAGCCAGAATGCTCCGATTATGCACTACTATTATAAAACAAAGAGGAGGCCACATAGATGACACGAAAATTTAAAAATTGTAAATAATTTTTACTTTTTGTAACTGTATCAATATATTTTTGCACATTTTTGTTTGTATTTTTAATTACTTCTGCTAATTACTAAGTATTATTTTATTAGGGTGCCCAAATACTTTTGAGCGGCAGTGTATGTACTTATAGTTTTGTTTATTTTTTTTCCGTAAAAAAAAAACAGAATTTTTAGTTATTTCTCCTCAGCAGTTAAAGAAGATTGACTCACAAAATCAATATTGTTATTTTATTCGCTTTCGAGTTTATAATTATCAATAATCTATATGAAATATGTTAAATTGTTATCAGAAAGGTTCGGTTCCTATTAAAAGAAATTTCTATTTTTAAAAATTACCCGATAACAGTCTGTCCTAAATAAACCAACGCGATAAGAAATTAAAATTAGAAGCCGCAGAGCAGCATGAGAGCTGGGCGCCTCGATACCTACTTGAGTACTTTTGGTGATGCCCGATGAGATTGAGGTCCTGATCTTCATCATATTGGGAGATGTTAGCGGCACTAGTTTTTCCTTTGCTGTTTAAAACACTCACACTAATGTGATCATTGTTAGCGTGAGCATCCTGGCCATTTGCCGCGTCAACTAGCGGGTTTTCGACTATGGAATTGCCTAGCCCGTAGTCAAGTGAGGCAGACGCATTATCCGAAGCTGAAATAATATTAACTTTTTTTTTGTTTTGTTTTGAACTTGTTTTTTCTTGTTATTTCATCTTTAAACTAAATGTACCTAATGTGTGTATATATAAATATATTAAATAGAACGAAGAAAAACGCTATGGAAAAAACTAGTGCTGTCAGAACTATCTACTATCTAGTCATTTCATTAAAAATAAACTAATCAGGATTTAGCAAAAACCTCGAAATTGAAAAAGTTTGGGAACTTTTATGTAAATATTATACAGATTTACGAAAGTTTAAAAATTATATTATCGTGATTACAGTGTCCTAAAGTTGTCTGTTCGTCATTGTTAATTTCGTTGTTATTTGAGCTAAAAGATAAATTAGTAAAGTTGTAGTATTCTTTCTCTTGATTACGACAATGAAACCAAAAAACAATAAAAGATCGCATTTTAGACATATCTAAGAGGGCAACACTTTTTAGAACATGATATTACAAAAGAAAAATGTGACAAAAATATGACTTTAGATTAATTTTATTATCACAATCAGAAGAAAAAAATACTACAACTTTGCTAATTTAATCAAACTTGTAGTTCCAGCTGAGTATATAATTGCAATCATTCTGATATATTCGAGAAAGACTTCGTGGCTTCAAATAATATTTGGTATATATTTTGGCACACTATTAAATGTATTTATTTTGAAGTAAATAATAATTTTGTATCTAGTTTTGCTATCTGATATTAGAATTATTAATAAGCCCTATGAGTCCCATCAACCAAAAGTTTTACACTTTAGAATTTCGTTTTATTCTTAAATTTCAACAAAAAGCTTTCGCTATTAATAAATTATCCTCCCTGGACTCCCATATGCTCGCATATTATATTATACCTAGTTCATATTTTATAAGACATACATTCATATAGATGATTCAAAAAGTCAGCTCAACTTTAAATTCCCGAAGGATTATTTAAATCTATCGAGGTTATTTAAAAGGCAAAAATATAACAGTGAACAGATTATTAAAATTTCAAAATTTAAAAATTTAAAAAAATTTTATGATTGAGGATGTGTAGAAGACATTCCAAATATATAGGGTGGTCAGAAGTTCACGAATAATCGTCAGGTAGGATGATTCTATGATTAATTCTGAGTCGACAATCTTAATACAGAAATATTTTATTATCAGTCGTTAAAGCACACGAGTCCATCAATGCTGAAAATGTCCGACAAAATAAATTTTCAGTGCAAAACCATTTTTTACTGTAAAATAAAATTATTCCATGCTACGTCGGTGTAATTACTCGTTTTATGCTAATATTTTGCCTTATTAAACATTTCTTTAACTACTTTTTTACATTTAAGTACATATGGCAACCTTGCTCTAGAATAATGTATGTAATTTAAAAATATTTTTTGTAAAATTTTGACGTTTATCAGTATTTTCGCTTTCCATTATTTACCTCATTTTTTTACCTCATTGCGTACATGGCAAAAAGAATATGCAATACGGTATCTACACCGGCAGCACCCATCTACCAGTACATTTCGAAGATTGGATTGGAGACTTTGTGAAACATTTCATCAACGTGATGCAGGTAGACGACGACTTCGTCGTACGATCCAAGTTGAAGAAGGAATTTTGGATACCAGCTTTAGACAAATACCCCAGGAAATGATCATTCCATGTAAGATAACACTTCTTTCAGTGCTTACGAAAAGCATTTTAAGACCGTTTCATGTTACGAACGTAAATGACAATTTGCAAAGAATAATGTTCTGCAACACAATTTTAAACGAAATTCAAGAAGATCTAAGCATTTTATCACTTAATTTTTCATGTTCACAAGAAATGGTGTCTTCAACAGTCACAATTTACATTTTTTGGCGAATGAAAATTCCAGAGCTATTCGAGAATTTGAACACCAAAAAAAGTTTTCTGTGAATGTTTGTCTAAGCATCTTAAACCTTCAAATTGTAGGAACATTTTTTTTTGGAATAGACTAAACGCAAATGAATATGTAAATGTGTTGGTGAAAGTTTTGGATAATGTTCCATTAAATGAGCAAACATGTATTACATACAACATTTCTATATTAGGATAGTCGACTTAGAATTAAACATGTTTTGTATTATATTGTGCAGATTACTGCATCTGAACGAATAGGAGGTGGAGAGGCGATTAGATATTTTCCATTAAACAGCTTCATTTAATCATACTTTCTTGAAGATGTTATTTTGAAAAGTTTTAGATTTGTGCCAGATTTTATTCTAGAAAAAAAATGCACAATATATACTGAGTATATCATAGAATTTTTTCGTAACCATTTTACTTTCGTGAGAAATTTTGAACGGAAAGGTCTACGCCAAGCCAGTAATTTTAACATAAAAAATTTATGAAATAACACAACAAAAATAGTGGCAGTAAATACATTTAAAATTTAACAACATACTCAATGAGAAAGGAATATACAAGACATGTTGTATAACTAAAGCGTTTATCTTGCCAACAAAAGTAATATACTCGAATTTTGAGGAGTTTTTTTTGAATCATCCCTTGTATGTACGGTAAATTCGTGTCCGCTCCTAATTATTTTTAGGACGTACCATGTTTTTAAAACATGGGATATTATTGGGATTTTCTTTATTTTTAAACAAATTCCGTTGCTTTGTAAATGTGGATACCGTTAACCAAATTTTTTCTATCGGTAAAATCGTGCTGCGTAATTAACAGCAGACAACACTAGTAATAATAAAACTGGTAGAGAAAGATCGCTCTCACCCAAACTGACGAATACTGTACTGGATACTGTAACGAGGTGATGAGTGTCTCTTCTACAGACGAATGGTGGTAATCAGTGCCAGTGCCAGTGTCTGTGTCAGTGCTGTGCGTGCGATAGGTGCCGGAGGCATGAGCAGTGGCGTGCGTATGGGGCGTCGTTGAAGGAGGGAACAAGAAGTACGGGTACAGGTTTGTAGGAGGTGACCAAAAGTCCCTAAAGAAGATGCGATCTGGATCGTTTAAGGGCTGTGCAGTATCGGGGACAGGAAATAGCGGAAGTGTGTCTGAAACATAAATAAACGACATGGAAAGAAGGGGGATCTGTTAACTTCTTTCCAGCTTGACCATCTCTTTTATGTCCATTAGAGACTACCATATTACAAAAAAGTTGATGTGAACGTGGACATCGTAAAGTGCTGTCAAAATGTTCTGTACAGATTATTAAATTATTAAAAATTTCGACTGAAGTTTGAAATTTTTCAAAGTCACAGAAGGTTTGTTAGTGGCAATTGGAATTACAACACGAAATTCGTTTACTAGTAAATATTAGTCCAGGTTTTAATGATATCTCAATGGTGTCTCATATTGCCAAAATCAAATTTTCTTCCCAACACTTGGGGCTATAATTCACATGAATTTGTATCTTAGTTTTAAACTTGACTGTTCATATAAAGTTAGTTTATTCTTGTTTTCCTTATCCAGTCATTGATATTTGTGATTTCTTGAGGATAGAGAGGATAAATTTAACTGGATAAGCATTTTTCTAGTAAACTATCTCGATGTGATCTTACATTAATTTATTTTTCTGCAAAACTATCTTCACGAGTGAAAATAATGGCGTTAATCACTTAGAAGAATGATATGTTCATTATTTTCACATTGAGATATTTAGTAGAAAAATGCTTTAGGTTATACCTCTCTATTTAACTTGTAATCTCCGCTAAGAATCACAATTCCTAAGGTGAGAAGAACATAACTGGATACTGTGCCAGCTTGGTTTAAATTGCTTAGTTTTATAATGGAATTAATTTTATCAAAATCTTTCCTTCAATAGGTCTTTTATCGACTCGACATCGAACTCCTTAGGTTCGATTTTCAAGTACACAAGGCAATCGATATCTTATCTTTGAAAATCCACAGAGAATCTACGATTCTTGATTCGTATCTTTTTTATTTCAATGATATTAAAATCATTATCGACATCTAGTCTTTTTTAAAGCAATCTATCGTTTATAATGTCATAAGCCTTAATACGTTCTTTAAAAAAATATACGTAACATTCTCTTGTTCAAAACTATGCTCAGCATTGTGTTTATTTTAAGTTGTTTAATTCGGTATTTTAGTATAGTAACAAACTTATTAATAAATAATAAACCTTCTGTTTTTCTTTGGGTAAAACATTTTGACGCAGTTTAAATTTCAATATTTGCGAAAATCATTACGCGTTCCCATAAAACTCTGTGTTTATAAATTGGGTGTGAAAAAAGTTAAAAATGCCGTCCGTAAATTAACAGATCCCGTGGAAAAGAAATTTTTTGCGTAACATAGCATTACATAATACAAGAACATGCTAAAGGTGTTCACGAACTGTTGTGTGGATAGATCGCCCACTGACGGGGCAGTAGGGTTGTTGCCGATCACTGGGAATTTTTGGTGAAAGGTAGAAGTGATGTTTGGTGCATTATGGATTATATTGTATTGTAACTGTAGTTACTTATACGGTTTGTCATGCATCATTGAAATCAATCCGCGATTGTTTTTAGTGTTCCATGCTTGTAACCAATCCATGGTTGGTTATTTATCAATCATTACAACAACGAACGAAAAACAATAAAAAAAAAATAACGATAAAATGTTGAAACAATATGAAGATAGATTTCGTGTGTTTGAATGAGAAATGAAAAACATAATTAATGCAATTTGAAAAATAAAAATATCTGAGAATATTCTGCTGTTTTACAAAGAAAATTATTTTATAAAATTTTACTTTTTTTTGCCGTTTAAAATTGACGTTACGTTCCATTTTTAAGTGAGATACAACAGTCAGTTGTATCAGTTGTATCAGTTGTAATAACAGACACGGTGGAAAGGAAACATATCGGGTGATAATGAACTTCTTAAGGAGCAATGAAGTATGAGTAGCCCATAGGGATGTAAATAGCATATAAAAAAATAAGGGTACTTTATGTATACAAATTGTGCAAAAAAAAAATTTTTATTTAGAGTGTGTATAACCGTTTTGAATGGCACTGTATTCACACAATGTTATTGACGCTTTCGCATGCACAATGAAATAACTGATGCACTGTTACACGTGCGCTATCCGATACAATGATCAATTGATGTCTTTAACCTACCTCAACGTCTGAGAATGCGAAAAGCAAACAGTCTAAGTTAGTATAAATTCAACCAGTGAAGTGAGTGCATGTGTTAAATAAAATTATTAATTTGTCGGGGTGATTTTTTTTTACGAATTACTATATCGTTCTCGCTAGCGTAATATACTTTTTGTTTATGAAAATGGCTCATCGTTATACGCACCATGAATATCTAGATATGATTGTAATCATTGTAATGTACGGAGAGTTTCATCAAAATATGGAGGCTGCTGCACGTGCTTATTATGAACGTTTTGCTCAGCGACATCGGCCGAATGCTCGAACAATTTTAGCTGCTGTGCAGCGTGTTCGAGACACTGGCAGTGTAAAGCCTCAGTTCGGACGAGATGGAGGTCGCCAGAGACCCAGACGCATAGCGAACGCCGAAGAGGAAGTGCTGGCTTTGATTGAAGAATCTCCTGATACAAGTACTCGTCAAATTGCGCGTCAAACAGGTTTATCACAACCGATTGTGTGGAAAATTCTAAACGAATACCAATACCATCCATACCACGTGCAAAGAGTACAAGCATTAACAGCAGCTGATTATCCACTACGACTTAGGTTTTGTCAATCACTTTTGAATATGCAACATGACAATCCTAATTTTCTAGCCGATATTTTATTTACCGACGAAGCCGGTTTTACGCGAAATGGAATGTTCAATATGCACAATACACATCAATGGGCTGTGGAAAATCCGCATGCAATACACAGGCACTACAACCAGCATCAATTCTCAGTAAATGTATGGGCCGGAATCATTGGCGATGAAATCCTAGGACCCTTTGTACTGCCGCAGCGTTTAAATGGTCAAGCGTACCTACACTTTTTGAGAGAGGACTTACCACAGCTTCTCGAAAATGTACCTTTAGATGTACGCCAGCGTATGTGGTTCCAGTGTGACGGGGCCCCGGCTCATTTTGCACAAGCAGTGCGAAATTTCTTGAACAATCAGTTTCCGGGAAGATGGATTGGCCGTCTTGGACCCGAAGCATGGCCGCCCCGATCTCCAGACCTAACTCCGCTGGATTTCTCTCTGTGGGGACATTTAAAAATTATTGTTTACGCAACCCCAGTTAACGACGTAAATGAGTTGATCATTCGCATCTACGCAAGCGCACAATCAATCAGAGACAGCATCAACATGGAACGCATTCGTGAATCATTGACACGACGATTAAACCTTTGTATTGAAGAGGGAGGTGGCAACTTGGAGCATTTACTATAATAACTCCCCACTTCAGCGGTTTCCGAAATGTGGATCTGCCGTGGCGATGTGAAAAAATGTACGTATGAAAGCGTATTTATTTTAACAGCGCATTATCTATCCGTTATTTTCTTTTCGCATTCTCAGACGTTGAGGTAGGTTAAAGTCATCAATTGATCATGTATCGGATACCGCACGTGTAACAGTGCATCAGTTATTTCATTGTGCATATGAAAGCGTCAATATCATTGTGTGGATACAGTGCCATTCAAAACGGTTATACACACTCTAAATAAAAATTTTTTTCTGCATAATTTGTATACATAAAGTACCCTAATTTTTTTATATGCTGTTTACATCCCTATGGGCTACTCATACTTCATTGCTCCTTAAGAAGTTCGTTATCACCCTGTATATTTGAAGTTAAAACAATGGAATAAACGTCGATTGTGGACTATGTTGGATTAATGTATGAAATTTGCAACATCAACTTCGTTAATAATATGTTGGAATGCCTAAAATTAATAAGATATAAAAAAAACACAATGAATCTAACAAGAAGACAAAATTAAGTAACAAGAAGAAGGTAGAAATGCAAGGAAAGAATCAAAAAAGTTAATCCAACGTAACATTTTTAATAATGAGTGATCCAATTCCAGTTTTCAAATTTTTATTTAATAAAAAACACAAAATTAAACTATGTTTATCTTTTTTTATTAATAGCATATTTGCTATTTTTCATTAATTATCGAAAATTATGTCGGGCAAATGTCCATCTCTGGACCTTTTGCAGCAATTGATTCGTCGGAACAATTTAAACACGTTGAGCAGTGGTTAAGCAATTCATTTCGTAAATGTGTTGTTTGCAATTAAAATGTGATGTGACAAGCACGTGCCATTAATAACAAGTGCATAATTTACAGTGTAGCCGATATAGGAAACTCAAATTGGATCACCCATTATGTAAATATTACATAGTTTATGCATCATAGTATTAAAAAAATAAATAAATAATTAAATGTCAAAATGCCAAAATCTAAGAGATAATACCAGGAATATTGAACAAAATTACGTAGGTTGCCACAGTAGTTGGCGTCGATATGCAAAGCATAGAAGATTACTACAGATTCTAAAGTCCGTTTTTTACTATTACGGAGTTGACAACACATTCTGTGAAAACGTTTGATAAAATTTTGAAGCGTCTGTTGAGAGTTTATTTAATTCGTAAAGGCATGATACTGAACATTCTAATGTTATAAGAAATAATAGAAATAATAAAACACAGTTGTCTAGTTTCAAAATAATATGTATAATGTTAACACACTACATATTGCAGTGGAATGTGCTTTTGATTGCTTATTAATTTTTTTTTTTATTCACACTACAACTTATGCTTCCGGCTGTTCAGTCTAGTAGATTCCTCGAGCTCACTTCTCACGGGTCGCTCTTCTCAGATGAGGGCCAGGTTATGTTTGAAGTAAAACAATAAACATTAATAAAAGTCTCAGTTAGCTAGTTTACAATATTTAATACAGAAAAGAAAAAAAAAATCCCTTTACCGAATGTACAGGGAGCTAAAGCAAAATTAACAGTAGCTTAGAAGGAAAGACTCTTTATGAATATGACTCGCACAAAGAGAAAAACCCCCTGTGACTCTCGAACAAACATATAATTAATAAATAATTTAGAAATTTGTCAAGTTTGACCTCTACTTTACCCCCTACAATTTTAAATGTCAACAACTACAAAGTTATTGAAACCGCGTAACAGTCTTACAGTCATGCGCAAATAAAACACGACAAAAATCAACCCACAACTAAAAAAAAATCCAACCTGAATTTAAAACGTTCTAGAATATTATCTTGAAGAAAAAACTCTACTAAAAAAGAAACATGACAATTTTCTCTAATACTCATATACTACTTTAAATATCAAAATTATCACAAATTATACATTAAATTAATTATAAGAAAAATAATCGTAGTATCAATTATATAAATTAAATATTTTTATCGAACTTACATCGATCTAAGCACTGATAACACAAAAACTACGTGAGAGATATCATACTTTATTTAATTCAACAACGAGATCACCAACTCTCGTAAAAATCGAAATAACGTTACATGCACAGGAATAAATGCATAAACTAAAATAAAAACCCGACTTTACTTAAAACAGAGAATAAAAAATGAACTTCTTATCCTCTACAACCGGTCACTTTGTAAGTCTTGATATCTCTAACAAAATTTACCGCGAAAAATTCCTACATCTAATTCAATAGTACCACAACTGTCCACATCCATACGTTTAAACTAATAAACATACAGAGTCAGTCAAAAATATCATTACAAATATAATAAATATCAATAAAATTCAAATGTTGTTCAAAATTTAAATCTTCCATCTTTTTTCTCTCTCTCTCTGGATAGAAAAATCCACTACAATATGTTTCATCACACTGTGGCTTCATCAGGTGGATGAAAATTAACATTATACATATTATTTTGAAACTATACAACTGTGTTTTATTATATCTATATAATGAAGTTTCAACAAGTATCTCCTTTGTCGATTATTAAATAATAGAAAATTATCCTGACAGCAGATCTTGATGATATTGGTAAGCGAAATGTTGATTATTTTAAATGACTCTCAACTTGTGGCGAGTCCCACAGACTATTCATCTGTATTGTAGACGATAAATAATTGACGGTTCAATTCCGAAGAATGGCCGTATAAGTGGTAGGATATAGGACTTTACAAAGAATTAAGAATGAGACGTGTTTCGAGAAGAAAGGACAAGAATCCTAGCACAATAGACTTCAATAGAGAACAGACCCAGAGAAAGCATAAAAACCAGATGGAGAGAACAAGAAGAGAAATTTCTTCAATTAATGACGATCACAGGGTAAATGATAGGAAGAAATAAAGAAAGAACGTCAATGAAGCAAAAACATCAAAATTTATGAAAGCAAATATGGTTTCTTTAGTGCGTAGTCCCAATTCCTAAAGGAATGTAGAGTTTATATATATTTTGCGTCACCATTACTTTTGTAACATACTGTACGAAAGTTAATTAAACAAATTTAAATGTTTTTTAATGTACATACAATGGATTACAAAATACTTTATTATACAAATTGCCGTTTTATATTAAAAGAAATTAATTTGAATTAATTCAAGTATCATAGGGAGCAATACTAAAAATCCATTCCCAATTTAAACTCACGCAAGATCCTTAGAATTAATGATGCATGGCTATTAACTAACCGGGCTATTAATTCCGGCATGAACCCTTTTGAAATGTCATTTAAATTTTTATTGTTCCATTTAGTTCAATTTGAATTGTAAAGGTATTTATGTTCATAATTTATTTTTAAAATTGCATTAATTTAAACAATAAAATAGCAACGTAATAGATACATATTTAGAAACTTAAGGCGTAACAACAGGAACTGTGTTGACTGAACAGAAACGATTTTACTTGTTTTGCGGTATAAACATAGGTGGGAAATTGGGGTAAAACACTGAGGATATAAACTTACCAACACAGGGATTGTGGTTTACCATGCTGAAGATACGGTCGCATCTTTTTTTCATGTGGTTGTTTGGGCATATGCAACCGAACATCGGAGAGCGACGTAAATTAGACCATGATTCATGGCACAGGTCTCTGTAACGTGAAAAATTGAATGGCCTTATTTATACTGGATAATCGAAATCGCTTAATTGTTTTAGTCTTTTTTCCCCCTTTTTTTTGTGTAGAAGTAAAATATAACTTACAGTATGGTTTAACAGTTTATATTTAGGGAAAATCAGTTATAAATGTATATCTTGATATTACAGTCTTTACTTAATTTAATTACACTAATTAGGAGTGATTTTTTTATGGTTTCGTTCTGAACCCATTTCGCCAGATTCGCCAGAATTCGTTTCTCCAACAAACTATACATATTCGTGATCTATGCGAAAATAGCTTTCATGTGATTAATGTCTTGTTTTATCAAAATTCTAAACGCCCAAAATTTGATAACTATTTCAAAATTTCTTAAGGGAAAATTTTCAATTTTCGTCATATCAGAAATTTTTTGAAAAATTTAATATTTGTTATATTATTAGGTCGATGCATATTAAATATGTTTTTTTTTAATCTTTTTGTGACGAAGTATGTGAAGTATTGCGATATAAGAGAAATTTTTAATGTTAATGAGTTAGTTGGTCTTTTTGCACTGTGTGATATTAACATCATACTCGTAAGATTACAGTTAAAATGTTTTGATTGATTTTAAGGATTTTAACTAAAAAGCCGAGAATGACAGGAAAAAATTATTTAATTGTAAAATTCAGTATAGAAAATAGATTTAATGTCACATACTTTTTTAATTTGTAGACCAGTGTTATTGTATGTTATAATCCTTACCTATCTTCCATCTTACATTTGTAATCTCGTACTTTGCAATTTGTTTTGAAGTCCTCGAACAGTTTTAGACACTTTCGTTCCTGTTGACAAACCGAGAGGGCATGATTGCATGTTGGCAATGCATCCACGGGATAAGGGTCTTTCTCTGAAAATAAGAGCATTTCCATTGTTCTAGTTTATTCTTAATACAGTTAACTAATACCAAGCGTGCGATGTATATTAGTGTAAATTACTAGAACACTCCATACATTGTTTTATTTTGCGTATATTTTTTCGCATTCGTGGTGAGATGGGGAAAGAGAGGATGAAAACATTATAATTACACTAAACAAATTATTTCCAGCTACGTATATCTCTAATATTTATTTTTTTTTCTTTAAAATTAAAATATTTTAGTGCGCATACTCTTAGTTACCCATTTGTTATTACGATACATATTCTAATTTAATTCTTATGACCTCCAATAAAATTAAATATCTTCATTTCATATCGATAAAATATAATTTACATTAGAAAATCAAACAAGAATTAGATTAGAAAAAATTAAATGATTTTATGTTACGTGTCCGTAACGTTCAACATTTTATTACTTCATTTTATGATCGAATTAATTATCTCGTTAATATATTTCGTTTTATTTTCAACGAATCTACCTGTATAGGTATCGTATTTGCAATTTAAATTTAAATATCGATATTCAATTCCTTTAAGTTTTTTAATTCTCTTGACTTTTAGTGCCTGCCTTTTTTTTCGTTGCTAAGAACGTACGAATCTGGCTTTTTACATTTTGGAAATACATCGCTATCGAACTTTGAACGAGAAACGTTCTTTACCTAAGACTAAGTTCGATCGTTGTAGCCGTACTTTTTACTTGTTGTAATCGATCGAAGTTGTTTTACAATAATTCGCTTTATGCGATAACTCCTGGGAGGATATAAAAGTGTTAGGTAAAGTTCTTCGTCGGTTATACGTTCCTCAATCGACGCTTTAATTTTCTTTAACCGCCATCAGGAGCATTAATTGGTATGTAGAGCTATTTCTGTAATTTTCTTTTCCCTTATTGCCGTTGTTATCCTTTTATGTAGATGGTGTGGCCGATAGGCAGAAAAAACAACCGTTATTAGACGACTGAACATCCTGTACCATTGTCTAAGTTTTCCCGCCATCGATGTTCTTCGTCCTGGAAGAAAACTAAAGGCTGATCGTCTTTGAAATTACAGGTAAGCGTTTAATTATATTCATTTGTTTCAATTTACAATCTATTATTTGTGCAATTTCATAGATTTAGTTTTTTGTTAAAAAATAATCTCTCGTCTTTCAATCGCTCAGGTGTTTTCCCTTAAAGAAAAAAACATTCTTAACCTTCGTTTTTTTGTTTTCCCGTTCGTAGAACGATTTCTCGACCGTTTACGTTCAATTTTTACGAACTGGTTTTTTTATTTAATCGTTCAATTTAAGTTTGGTAATTTTAAACGTAAATTCTTTCTTTAACACATATTTGGGAATTTCATATTTATATTAATTAATAGTATTCGTGCATTAACCCTTTAATTGAAAATTTTCACATTTTTGCTAATTACTTGGAATACTTTTGTTTCACCGTACTTGTTTGAACTTTCACATTGTTACTAATTACTTTTTTTCACGTTAATATTTTTAATTTTCACCATTTTTTGCTAATTACTTAGAATAGTTTATTTTATACGTAAATTACATATTTTGCGGAATCTTATTTATACTCTCTTTTAAGACAAAGAACGGTCTAGCTAAAATCGCTTAATTTCAACCTATTGTTGACTATGTAACAGTTTTGTGAACTAATATTTTTTAATTTTTAATTTAATTAATTTTTAATTAGTCCAATCAGTTATATTACATCGCTTTGTCTAGGAATATCTGTATATCCGCAAATTCGTGAAATAGTTTTATTCAATAAATTTATATTCCGGGGTTATCTTATAAGTTTATATACCGGGGATATCTTATAAATTTATATACAGGGGTTAACTTATAAATTTATATACAGGGGTTAACTTATAAATTTATAGGGGTTAACTTATACGTTTATTTACTGGGGTTATCTAATAGTATATACAGGGGTTAACTTATAAGTTTATTTACTGGGGTTCTCTAATAATTTCATACAGGGGTTAACTTATAGGTTTATCTACAGAGGTTCTTTATTAAGTTTATACAGTGTTTGTGAACTATTTATGAACTGTTTGGTTCCAAATAATTACTGTTAAATTGAAGCGACAACTTTTTTTTTACCTTTCCCTTGTCTCCTGCACCTCGAGATTGGGGCGAGTCTCGATCTTGGAACCGGTCCTCTGCCCACACAACTTGCCTTTCTTTCTTTTATTGATACCTTTTCATCAAGTTTCCGGGTTTGCGACGTCCAGCGGCATAAATTCGGTGGCGCGCTTTTTTCCACCTCATTTAGTTTTTTTCTTTCCTCTGGGTCTCCCCACCCCCTGAGCTGAGGCAACCTCAGAAGCCGGGTGGGCCGTTGGACGTTGGCAAGAACGGGCAGGGGCGGTTTTAGTCGATCGAGACTGGGTCTGCTCCGAAGCGTTTTTCTTTTTTTTATATAGTTTTTTTTTCACTACGTCGACAGACCGTAGCATATATTATTTTTCAAAATATTCTCGTTGAAACATCAATACATTTTTGCATTCGATGAAACCAGTCTTTAAAGTAAGATGTCACTCTTCTTGAGACACTTCAGAAACCGGGTTTTTCTAATGTTTCACTGCTTCATCTGATGACGTAAAAATGATTCCGCGCATTTTATCTTTAATTTTTGTGCTAGATTAGGGCTGTATGACGGAGGATCCATGGTGCTGTGGTTTAGAGCATCCAGATACTCAGTTGTTTTAGTTTATGAGCCGATGCGTCGCCACGGTGTAAATCCATCGACAAAAAGTTTTCTTATATACTTATTTCAAATAAACATTGCTAATTACAATGCTAATTACATTGCTATAATAACGTTATTAAACATGTTTTTTTCTGGGATTTTAAGGAATGTATACGAAGAAAATGATATCACAGATTCTTATAATATCGACTCTTAGTTAGTTGCGCAGCCGTTAATGACGTGTAATTTAGTACTGTTCTTCAAACAAAAGTTTACATTCTATTTTCCTTGTTCTATGACTTCCAGTCATGGACAAGTCGCTGGGATCGGTGTATTCATGCGAAAGGGAAAAACTTTGAAGGGGGTGGTAGTGAATAGGTTGTAAGAATAATTGATTGTGTTTTGTTTTCACATTCCGGAAATTTTTAGGTACCACCTTGTATATGGAGTTTATAGATTTGTTAATTGTTGAGCAAATAAATAGATATTATTATTATTTAGGTTAGAATTAATTTTCTTTTGTTTTATTTAATACGCGGTAATTTTATTTTATTAATAAATAAAAACTTCCTTTCCCCCAGAAATGCAAAAATGAGAAAAAACAGTCAAGAACACAGATATACAAAAAAGTATTTCTTTGAAGTTCGTACTGCTCAAAGTACGAACCGCAAATTGTATTTTATCTCTTTCTCGCACACATAAATACGCGCTGTGGTACTAGACACGTTAGCCATTTAAGGTATTTTTATGCCTTAAATTTGGCCTTGCACTGTAAAGAAATCTTTATAGCTTATACATTATCGTCTTGAGAACAGAGTGAAACGTTACGGCAATTGAAATATTGGGATATTATTTGAATTTGTCCTGCAAATAAGGCCCTCCTGTGAAGCTGCCACCGATGGTAAATACAAGCATTTTTATTATAATGTGCGCATATGTTACTTCTAAAAACTGCGTTGGTTATATTAACATATTTTCTTGTAGTATATGTATGTTTTTATTGATTTTATACTTTGTCGATTACCCCGCTCCGTTTATTTTAACTTTTCACAGTTTAATATTTCGTTGCTAAGTAAAAAAATGTTTAAAAAGCCAAAAAGAAAGGAAATAAACTGTTTGTTATTTAAGCGCTTTAATTAACGCTTCAATAATTGGTAAATTATCTAACTGAAGGCTCATTCGGTAAAACTTTACGGAAAAATGTTTCAGCTCTGTCAGATTTTGTCAATTTCCAAACCCCGTGTTTCGATTTCGCTCGAAAGAAAATCGTGTGAACTTTTTATGCTACGGCTATAATTTATCCAACTTTCCTCTTACATGCTAGCAAACCAAACCCAACGGTTTCGTTGTAAATACGAAATACGATTGTATTTCAATCTAGGAACGATCTTTACGAATTTTAACAAGAAAACTTCCTGTTTTTTTTCCTTCCCTCTTTCTTCCCTTACGTATGTATTTCAACGAAATATTCAACTCAATTTCGTTTCAATTTATACTTGTTATTTCAAGTTATTTAAGTTCTGCAATTGACCAATTTAAATTATCCTATCTTATATAATAAATAATTGCTCCACTTGGCTTGAAGGAGCACATTTTTATTAGAAAACTTGATTTGTTACGCCCGAAAATGTATTTAAACTTCGTTTAGAACAGGGAGAATAATTTCGAAATACAAGGCAAGTCTCTTAAGTAAGGTTCATTATGATATAAACACAAAACTAAACTACATTTTAAGATAATTTGTCGAACTGTGTAACTTGAAAAAAGGTAAAAAACCGCTTATAATACTAGTATTTATATCCAATTAAATTTTGTTAAACTTTCCTTTCTTTTAGATATTCCCATATTTTTGTTCTTGGCATTTGATCAATTTCCATGTTTAAAAATGCTAAGTAAACTGTTCTTGATCTTGCCAAAACTCTGTTGACAATATATAGACTATGTAGATGATCTTAATCTCCTTATTCGAGGAAATAATCCACTTCATTTAGTAGATGAATGTTAAATATACTTCTGTGCCACATATGAATGATTTCAAACGAATAAACTGTTTTTGAATTATTTAAAAGCTGCTGTTTCATTATTGGCATATTAGCAGGTGGACACGTTTAAATTTAAAACTGTTTAGTGAAAGACGAATATTTTTTAATCATAATAATTCTTCCTCAATTTCTACCAAAAAAAAATTTCGATTCTGATTTTAAACGACTAACACCATTAAGAAAACAGAATCTCTGAAGCAAAATTTAATCTTTTCTTGATTAGATGATTAGAAAATTCTTTTCCCTTTAGAAGTCTTTCAGATATTTAAGAATCTCTGGCGGATAAATTCGACGAATATTTTGGATGGTGTAGTTTAAATTGTTAAGTTTAGAACTTGTTATTTTCTATATATAGGATTATTTCCTTACAAAATTAAGAGCAATATTTTGGGGTTTCAATATTTTAAAGTATTAATATTCTCTTGCGAACTACTATTAAAATAGGTCGCTACAATTGTTTACGGTTGTGCAAAAAAATTCTTGAGTTTGGATTTTACAACGAAAATAGCTAGTTTATTGCCTCTGTTTTTATTAAATGTTTTATGTACAACCACAGTGCCTTGTAGAACTCCAGAATTATTTGCTTCAAGTCCGAGTATTTTATCCAAATGTAGTATGTTTTGGAAACCAATCCTTGATGTCACACCCTATTGAGGACTTATAATAATCCATGCCTCCACATCCAGCAACAGCTTGTAAAGTACTGTGCATGGAAACCTAGCTGATGTTCAGGGATAAGAATCTCGTTTTAATTTGTTGATTTTCGAAACTTTTGTTTGTGATGTGTGGGACATGGCCCGTTATAAGAATTGAATATTGTATGTTTAAATTTAACTTAAATTTGAGGAGATTGACTTATATATAAAAGATTTTCTACGAATATTTCGAAGAAATAAAGGAAGTGTTTTGTAATTTTTAAGGTGACAAAGTGGACCACGTATTTGCTTTATCCATCAAGGATCAAGGATCAAGGTACTCCAACGCCAGAAAAAAACAAAACATCTTGCCATCCCCTGACGCAAGGTAGGTGTCGAACATTTTCTTTTTCGTCAACAGTGTAATAAGTGTAATTTTGTATGACACAAGTTAAATTAATATTTGTTGAGTTTTATATAAGATTGCGAAACGACGTATTTCAGCTAAAGATTAGGAAAAATCAGTGAATATGATATTGGCTCCGATTTTGATAAAATTTACTATATAGGGTGTTTAAAGGTCGGAGCTCACGAATATGAAAGAATTTTTAAGTCAATAAGTCTTTGTCATCAAGTCTAATTTAGTAAATATGTAAGTCAATTAAAGTCTTTGTCCTCCAGTCTAATTTAATAAATAAGTAAGTAAGTCAATTAAAGTCTTTGTCCTCAAGTCTAATTTAGTCATTGATCATAGTCCTATCCACACTTTTTTAAATATTTTACGTACATATTATGTTCTGTACACGTGCTCAAAGAGTTATAAAAAAAATTGGATGAGAAAAATTAATTTTTTTCAATTTAGGTTCTTTTACCTTAGTTATTTTTACGATACCTCATTTTACACAAATTATAAAATATATCGAAAATAAAAATATTAAAGTAAGGAAGGTGTGCATGTGTATAACATGAGCTTTAGAATTAAAGCACTACCATTGTGATGGATCCCAGTCGACAAAAACATAAATTTCATATTTTCGATATATTTGGCATGAAAGTTGCTCAAAAACTAACGAGCTCTTTTTTATAATCAACGTACTTTTGAATATAGTCAGATAAAAATTAAATTAAGAATTCTATAAACAAAATTTTTAATTATTCCGCACATAGGAGACAAGTTTTATATTAAGAAAAAAAAATAATACAAGAAGTATGTATTATTTTTTTCTAGGTGGAATTCTTCACTTACCATTATCTGGAAGTTCCATTTTACGCAATATAATAAGTTATAATAAGTAATAAGCACTTTTGTATAGATACCGTGTCACACTACGGCCGAATGGAACGAAAATTTTGCGTTTCCCGTATACATATATACTTGATACGAAAGTTATCAAAAAACTACAGGGATCTTTTTATATTCAGGGCCGGATTAAATTTAGTCATTGATCATAGTCCTCGTCATCAGTGAAGTCCTCGTCCCGTGGAAATTCTCTGGGAGGTAATGGATCGTACAACAATCCTGCCAAACGTAGAAATTCCATAGTCCGATCTAATTTAAACTCAGCACACCTTTTCTGAAAGATATACCTTGCTAAATTGCCCGGAATGTGACCTTTCTTTCGTCCGCAAGAACTCATTGTTCGTTTAGCGGCTCCCCACGAGGATTCTATGGCATTGGTATGTGCACCTGTGTCAGGGTCCTTAAAATTTAAGGAATGATTAACCCGCAGGTGTTCATACCCATGCATTGACAGGCAGTTGTATGATTTCCAGTAGTCGCTGATGATAGTTGTTCCCTCGTAAATCCTATCTCGGATAATAGGGAGCAACGTATCAGCAGAACTGAAACAAAAGAAAAATACATAAATACATGATACTCACAAATGTAGGAATCTTAATAAGCGTTCAAGTACAATATCATTTTATATGATACATACCGATCCTCAACTGGAACCATAAAAACTCTGCCTGTGCCTCGTAACCACCAAACACCCATTGACCTTCCACAGCATGACCACAATGGTACTTCCTTTTGCCGAATTTGGACTCGTCAATCTCTACGATTTTACCATGGCCCCCCAACTTCTGTTTATGTACAATAAATGCGTCTAAAACCATCTCACGACAGAAAGAAGCCCAATCTACCGTAGTTTATTTACAGATTTTTAATTGAAATAAAAGTCGAATGGCAATTGGAAAAAACAAGATTTAGCGCCTCTGACGAAAAGTTCGCAAATTAAACCATATTGGCGGATATTTTAAATCGTAGCTTATTTGAATATATTAATTTTTAGTATTTAGTATATCCTAACCATATTAACCTACTTCATAGTTTGTTTTTATTGGATTATTTCGTGAAATTTTGAATGATATCGGTCCCAAACTTGTTTCCGGTTATGTTTCGTTTGTTTATTATTGTATGTTTATAATGTATTGTTTATAATTTCGCAAATTTACAATATTTTACCTTATAAATTTTCTTATTCGTTTGACATTTGATGCATATGTAATGTTAATCACTGGAACACTTGTATAGTAACATATTTTTAGTGAAAAAACTATTTCTTATTGAAGGTGAAAAGGTGATTTGATAAGATAGACATTTTTAATTTGAAAAAGAATTTTTGAACGAAAATCGTGTATTTCTTTTTCGAATTATTATATTCCATTGCATCTTCAACTCTAAATAAAACCTATTTTACATTTCATATGTTGAGGTTTAGTTGACAGAACCAATTTATACACAGTCAGATTTGTTAGTGCGCAGGTTGGATTTTCTGAAAGATTAACTTTGCCGCTAACTTTGGTTTTTCTTAATACACTGTTAGTAAATTTAAATGCACTTGGGTTATTAAATACTCCTACTTTAATTCTTTATATAGATGTATTCAAATTTTATAATTTTATAAAACCGCATATTGTTGACGAGTACAAAATTGAAACTGACTTTCTGCGACGCAAAGGCATGTTCGAAAAACTTGTCGCCGTATTGACTCATCACATTTGAAATCTTCCAGGATTAAAGGACTGCATTCCCGTTTAAGCGGTCACAGGATTTAATATTATGTCATGATGAATTTGTAGATAAAATAAATCTTTTATTATTTCCTCTTTAAATCGATTAAACAATTATTTAATATTCATGTACCATTTCTTTCTGAACTTTCCTTTTTAAAGTGACGTTAAAAGACATTTTGTAAGTATAAAACGAGATACTTGCAACCACATAATGTCGGTGTAACAAATGTAATATTAGTGAAATAGAAAAGCAGACGCATAATTTTATTGAAGGCAGGAGAACGGTTTTATATTTTCCTCGAGAAATATGAGGAAACGGACCTATTAAATGAAAAGTTTATTAAAGTAATAAATCATTCTCGATAAAATTTTATGAAATATCAAAGTTCAAAATTTGCCATCTAGGTACTACAGACCATGTATATATCAATATATAATTCCTATTAAAAGTTATACACTAAATTGGTAAATCAATCAATCAAATCACGATACGGTCAATTTATTCATTTTCGATCATTCTAACATTTTATTTACGTAAAAAATGTGTGTGATTTTAACTATCCAGTTCTTTATTCTTTATTACAGGGTTGGCCATTTAACGTTGCGGTTTTTGAAGTCATATTAAACATACAAAACATTAATTTAAAAAAATGATTTATTTGTGCAATTAAACAACAAGATCTACGGTTTAATAAATCAGGTTTTCGAAGTGAGAGCCTCGAGCAACGATAACATTTCGCAGCCTCTTCTCAAATTCTCCACAAACTGCCTGAAGTGTGGCGTACGGTATCGCTTCTATTCGCTGCCGTATTGCCATTTCAAGGTCATCCAGGGTGTCTATACCATCGCGATATACCGTATCTTTTAATGATCCCCACAGGTAGAAATCGCAAGGATTGAGGTCTGGACTATATGGTGGCCATGTTATCCCTCCGCCTGTAAACTGTTGAACGTCAAGACCAATGAATCTGTTACCGAAATGTTCTTCAAGAATGTTGAAAACTTCTTCCGTGCGATGCGGACGAGCCCCGTCTTGCATAAACCATGCATTCTCCACCATATTTAATCCATGCGCCACGGGAATAAAAGACTCATTAAGCATTTCACAATATTTTTGCGAATTAACGGTTCCATTGACAATCACGGGACCGATAATTCCTGCCGACGAGATAGCACACCATATAGTCAACCGTCGAGGGTGAAGAGGACGAACAATTGCTAGATGTGGATTTTCTGTCCCCCAATGTCTCCAATTTTGCTTATTCACATAACCGGATACATCGAAATGTGACTCATCCGACCACCACACTCGTTCCAATGACATGCTGCCATTTTCAATGCGTTCGATGATTTCGTTCGAAAAATTGTAGCGTCGCTCCATATCAAACGGTCTCAACGGCTGATCGATGTGGATTTTGTATGCTTTCATCTTTAGATCTTGCTTTAGGATCCGCCTTAGTGTTGTACGGGGTATTTCAAGTTCTTGAGATGCTCTTGAGGTCGATGTTGAAGGTTGAGCTGTAAAGTGCCCCCGTACTCGTTCTATGGTTTCCGGTACCCGGATGGTCTTTTGACGTTCTCTAACAGTTGATCTTTCGTCTGCCGCAGATGCTGTTGCTTCAAATTTCACAACAATCCTAAGATATTGTCGGATTAGTAGACATGGAAACACGATAACGAATACTTTGTTACGTTTCTAAATTTATCTTTTTTTCCTTACCTTTCTATAGTGTTTTCCGTTGGTGCGTTATTTCTCCCGAATAGAGTACGCAAGTGTCTTGCCGTAGCTGCAAAAGATTCCCCATTTCTATAATAATATTTTATTAATTCCACACGCACTTCCGTTGGATACGACGCCATCTTGAAAACTGACAAGGCGAATTTTTCATATATTTATTGTAAACCGCGCTGGGCCCTCTAGTGTAAAAAGTATGTATTATATTAATTTCTATATATACAAGGGAATAGCGCGATTTTTAAAACCGCAACATTAAATGGCCAACCCGTTACTTTTTACTCTTTATTTATATACACGATGAATCATTAAAGTTGGGAACAAGTTTTGCTTATACGAAAGACTGTTGGTATCTTTTCGGTGTAAGCAACTTTAAATTTTAAAGCAATTTCCCATTGTGCCTTAATAACTTGTGTGCCAATTTACAAAACATTTGCAACATTATTAATTACTTATTATTATTAATTTAGGGCATTGATTTTGTATCAAAATGAACAAAGTCAAATATAAAGTTCCTTAAACAATAAGGAAAAGTTCAAAAAATTTTGACCACTCGCAAATAGTTGACTTGGAAGCCAAGTGTTCGGTACAGGGAGATAAAATATTAAAGAAGCGAAAATTAGCAGGTTTACGCGGTCTTTCAGAAAGCGTACACGAGTACCTTGGAATGACAAAAGTTAGGTAAGATCGGTTCCACAATTGCTTTCGCTATTGCAAATACGTGTCCGGGTAGAGACCTGTGAACAATTCCTAGCGCTTTCCAGATATAATTATCGACCGACTTGTGACATATTAAGGGCTCGAGCCACCCGAAGAAGTTTAAAGTTATTCCTTCTGCAGGAAAGTGTTTTCTGGGGTTGCCAAGGAATTTTTCTGATTGATTATCAGAATAAGGGTAGTACAGTAAATTGAGAGTATTATGCAGGATTGACGCATCATCTCAGTGATTCTATTAAAGTGAAAAGATGGAGAGTTCACGCAGGTGCCTTGTTGCTCCACAATGTATCAGTGCTCAAGTCAAAAGTTGCTCCTGCTCATTGTGGCTTTCAAGAAATTCAGCGCCCATCTTCTAGTCCAGATTTAGCACCCAACGACTACTTTTAGTTTCCGCACCTCAAAAGAAAAACACTTTTTATTTACAGAAGTTTCTGTTATTAAATGGGAAATTATGGGTATTGTGACAATATTTCTAAAAGTTTTGGAGAATTACAAAACTATGCGAAATTATAGAAATTTCAATAGGTTATGACTCGCCCTGTTTATTTATTTGGTAATATTTCCGATGACATTAAAAACTATACCGCTCTGTCCATATTACATTTCAGCGATCTTTCCAAAACACCTAGCCCAAATTTATATTTTTCTCATCTTATACTGATTTCTTATAAGCATCCAGGTAGATTTAAATGTTCTCGAATAATTTTAAGCGTAGCTCTTGAAAACTAATATAATCCACAGTGTCATGTTATTCGGAAAGAGAAATGGGGAATTACAATGCTAAGTGATTTGTACAAGTTCCGTTATGGACCCACCCCTTTCTAAACAACTAAGCTAAAGTTACATCTAATAAATTTTCACAAAACGTTTTTCCTCAGTTGGTTTAAGCATCGCCGTCTCGATTTACTTCAAAAACTTTCTTGTTCGTGCTTGAAACTAACTAATCTACTACACGAGGCTACTGAAACTGTTTAGACATTATTGTACTAACTCCAATTGATATGCATGTGTAAAAGTTATAATGATTTTTTATAAACTCGATATGAGTAAAATGTTCGAATAAACGAATTAGATGGATAGACGTTTTTGATCTGGTCGAATACACACGTGTGTTCCGATTGCATTTCAAATAGTGTTATAAGTGTTGTTAAATTGAATTTGTTCAATATGAGTGAAGCATTTTGGGAACTTTGCATAACTTAAAATATAAGTGGAAGTTGTTATTTTTCTTCATTTGAATAAGATTTAGATTAATTTTAAATTTGTCGGTTTTTATATATAGTTTAATTTTATAAGTCATAATAGCTTGTAGAAACATCTTCTCCACGCGCATGCGGCGCGTGGAGGCAGGTACTATACCTCACTTCTTATTCACTGTTCTGACAAGCTTGCAGTGTACAATAACACTGCCGCTTTAAATAAAATATTTAAGTATACTACAAAATGTTATCGAACACTAGCCGTAATACTTCTGAAAATGGAGGTAATGCGGAAAATATAACACAATTAAATGACAACAAGGAAATGGGAAAAGCGAAAACTCCGTCTTTTGCTGCAGTAGTAAATAAGTACAAATACCCTGAGCGGGATCAAGCAATTGTGTTTGATGCTGTTGAAAGCACAAAAAAGAATGAATATATTCTGGGAGTGGGAGAATTAATTGGTCCCCGTAACATACTTTTTGCATCAAGGATATCTAATAATAGAATTTGTATTTATTTTTCGTCAAAAGATTTCGTTAATAAATTTATAACAGATTTTAAGGGCATCACCTTGAATGAGAAGTTTATTGTTGCCCGTCGACTGATATCGCCAGCAAAGCGGGTAATTTTATCTAATGTTTCGCCTAGTATTCCCCATGAAATTATCGAGGAAACACTTAAACGGGAAGGATTGGATGTGGTTTCCGCCATTACTTTTATTGGAGCGGGGGTTAATCATCCTGAATACAGACATATCTTAAGTTTTCGTCGGCAAGTTTATATAAATTTGGAAACGGTTGATAAAATAATTATTCACATGAACAATACATTTACAATATTTATGGCAACGGACGAAATGAAATGTTTCGTTTGTAAAAAGGCAGGGCATGTTGCTAGCAAGTGCTCCAATTTTAATAACAATAAAAATATTAATGAAATAACAGTGGTGGCAGAGGTACATTCAGCTTTGAACGATAGTGGTAAAAGTCTTAATATTACCTCGCAAACAGTAGCGGTTAGTGAGAGGCAGGCTAACATTTCTGCCCCGTCTATTAAAGATGTAAATACAGCTACTTCTGAGACAGATAACAGTCAATTAAATCCGAAGAAAAGGTTAGCTACATCACCAGCTGACTTGGAGGGAATCATTACAATTGCCGAATCGAATGATGACTCTGAAAGGTTAGGTGAGTTGAATATGCAGGCGCCAATTAAAAAACTTATCAAACCCAGATATAGAAAGAAACAAAAACAAGAATCCTTATCATTAGATGATAGTAATTTGTTTACAGAATTTGAGGAAGTATTTCCAAACGAACATATTACATATGATACATTTTGTAAATTTTTAATAGAAACAAAGGGGAAACAGGATATAATTGGTATAGCGAAAAATTTAGATTTAAATTTATCCGTTTTATTAAAAATGTTAATCAATAGTACCCGTTCAGTTAAAACTAATTCGTTAAGAGCCCGATTAAAACGCCTAACGAAGAAGTTAAAAGTACAAGGTAACATTACGGATTTTCCGTCTCAAGAAGATACATCCGACTTTAGCATATCCCAAGATTATGCTACTGATCAGTCAGAAACCTAATTTTCTACATTTAACTTACTCTCAATATTCATGCTTAATAAACTGAATATTTTACAATGGAACTGCCAATCTGCGGCAGCTAAAAGGACAAATTTAGAAGTCATATTAACACAACAAAATATCGACATTGCTCTTATTTCCGAAACATGGTATAAACCCTCGCAGAAAATAAAATTTAAAGACTATCTTATTATACGCAATGATCGAAATGATGGATATGCTGGCACAGCCATACTGGTCAAAACATGTATCCATTTTATTAATATTGATTTCAGTAATGTGATTAAAAACTGTTTTAACATATGCGGTATTAACGTGCCGGAAATCAATATTTCATTTCTATCATTTTACCGACCGGTGCAAAGTTTTTGCAGTGTTGATGCATATTTAAGTGCATAAATACACCTTTTGTTTTTGGAGGAGACTTTAACGCCCATCATTCGACTTTTGGTTCTAGTAAAACAGAAAACGCTGGCATTATTCTAGTAAAAGCTATTGATGAACACGATTTAGTATTTCTCAATAATGGACAACCTACTCGAATTACCCGACCTGATCAAGGTGAATCAGTTGTTGATATTACCTTAACAACCAGCAATATATCAACTAAATGTAATTGGAACCTATTAAGTGATTCTTTTTCATCAGACCATTTTCCCATAATAATAGAGTTAGTATATCAAGGGCAAAACATTAATACGATCTACCCTACAACTAGATGGAAAACGAAATCAGAAGACTACACAAAATACCAAAATTACATTAACAAACACTATCAAAATGTAATCGAACCAGAAAGTAGTAGCGACAAAATTAAGCTCCTTACAGAAATCATAACAAAAGCTGCAGACTATTCATTCGAAATTAACGTACCATTTGTACCGAGAAACAAAGACTCACCTTTATGGAGGGATAGTGAATGTACTCAAAAAGTAGGTATGAGAAAGAGAATTATAAACGCCTACAAAAAAAATAAAACAGAAGACAATTATATTAAATGTCGAGAAGCTTCAGCATATACAAAGAGATTCCAAAAACAAAAGAAAAGTGAGAGCTGGCGTAATTTTTGTAATAGTCTTGATAAAAATACTTCGCCAAATTATATATGGAAGACGATTAGGAAATTTAGTAGGCCATTCCAAAAACCTCACGAAAAAGAAGAGTCGTGGATACATGAATTCCTTGGAAACCTTACACCTGCATATGTTACAAATTCCAAGAAATCGTATCAAAAAAAGACTAGTAATTGCATATTTGATAAGCCTTTTACAATAGCTGAATTAGAATATATCATGTCTAATACAAAAGATACTGCTCCAGGCCTGGATAACATAACCTACAGCATGGTAGCAAAATTACCAAAACACATAAAAAGAATACTACTTATGGTATACAATAATATGTGGTTAAACAATGAAGGTGTACCAGAGTTTAAAAATGTACTTGTTGTCCCTATACTCAAACAAGACAAAAATCCCAAATTAGCGACATCGTACAGACCCATATCGCTACTATCGGTATACACTAAATTGTATGAGCGGCTTGTAAAAGAAAGATTGGAATGGTGGATAGAAGAAAACAACATTCTCCCGATGCAACAATTCGGTTTTAAAAAAAATTCTGGATCATTGGATGCATTAACATATCTTATAACTAACATACAAAATTGTTTCACGAACAACTCACACCTAGAATGTGTGTTTCTTGATATCCAAAAAGCATATGACTGTGTTGATTTAGATAACCTGGAAAATAAACTAATTAATTTAGGTATTCCAGAACATATCAGTATAAATATAGTGGAACTTTTTAGAAATCGGAAGACTTATGTTAGAAATTCCAAATGTGAAGCTATAGGTCCTCGGGTGGCTTCGCTAGGATTACCCCAAGGATCCAGCCTTAGCCCCATCTTATTTAATTTATATACACTAGATCTTCACAGTACAATAGGAAACCGAGTTTCCACTATACAATATGCCGATGAAATTTGTATTTTTGCACAAAATAAGAACTTAAAGATGTTACAACAAACTACAAAAACCGCATTGAATATTACACTGAGGTGGTTAAGATCAAATGGATTCGATTTAAATCCTAAAAAGTCTGCAGTTATGTATTTTTCACGGCACCGAAGTTTACCAGATCATGGTATTAACCTAAAGGGAACTCAAATCCCAGTACGTTCAAATATAAAATACTTAGGTTTAGTCATAGATAACAAACTTAAATGGCTCCATCATATAAACTACGTATCCACTAAATGTGAGCGATATATTAATGTTCTAAGAATAATATCCAAAGTAAGATGGGGAGCTGATCCTAGCATTAGTAAAAATGTTTACAGAGCATGCGTTAGAGCAATAACGGACTACGGTTCCACTCTGTATGGGTCTGCATCAAACAGAATATTAAAGCGAATCAATATAATACACAATAAAGCTCTATGTATTTGTCTAGGTGCCATGAAATCTACCCCCGTCGATGCACTGTATGTTGAAGCTCAAGAGCCGCCTGTATTTCTAAGGCGCCAATTCCTAGCTGCAAAACAGATAATTAAGATGAAGGCAATTAATAGCAGACATATATTAGACCATATATATAAACTTGCAGTAGATGATCTAACGGAAAAATATTGGATACATCATACAACCCCACCATTAGCCGAAGCTTATAGGAATACCGATGAATATAGTAGATATATGCATATTAACCTTGGAACAAAATTAAATTACTTTGAATATATGCAATCTATTAATGTAAATTACCCTCCATACGGCGAAAATACTCTATACAACTCTACTTTGTATAAAAGTATCCGCTCAGAAATTCCTGCATCGACGGTAATTTTTACTGATGCATCCAAGTCTAAAGAAGGATGCGGATGTGCCTTACTTGTGCCTAGAAATGGATATGAAAAGAAGGTAAAATTACATAATAATGTATCCATTTTCACAGCAGAGGCAGTCGCAATTACAGAGGCTCTAAAATATGTAAAAAAATATAATATTGGGAATGCAACGATTATGTCAGACTCCAAAAGCGTAGTGGAATCTCTACACAAGAGAACTCATCCAAAAAAAAATAACCCCACAATTTTGAACATCATCGAACGCTTGAGATATCTGGAGAAAAAACATGTAAAAATCCGTTTCTATTGGATCAAAGGACATTCAGGTATAGAGCCTAATGAGGCTGTGGATCGCTTAGCAAAGGGGGCTATAAATAGTAATAACATACTGACGGAAAAAGTACCATCTAATGATCTTATTTCTCATATAAAAACCAAAATACTAAAAGATGATTGGCAAGCATATTGGAAGCATTCGTATACGAATAGAATGACACACTACGCAAAAATACACCCAAATGTAACTATCCGAGAATGGCATAAGGAACATAGGGTATCAAGGATATATCGCACTACCGTCGCTCGATTAAAATTTAACCATGGACAATTTCCAGCACATTTACACAAACTTAAAATTATCGAATCAGCTGCTTGTACATGTGGCACCAATATAGCCGATATGAACCATTTAATCTTCGAATGCCCTAAGCACAATAACTTTCGAGGTGAATTTATTGGCAGGCTTGTTAATGCGGGAGTGGTCATGCCTACTAGTATTACGTGTGTCCTAATGTATAATACTAAGCATGTTTACGATCCATTGTTGGATTACATTTTTAAATCTAGGATTAGGATCTAAAATCAAAACCTATCCTCGTTTGCCTTTGTGGGGAAACCTATTTTCCGATGGCCGTTTTTTATTGTGTCTAAAGTCGTCTGATAGGCCCCAGACGTGAAACATGTTTATTCCTACGTTTCCCTTCCCGATTTGTGTGAATTTTATCTTATTATAGATTCTGTAAACATTTCTTAACGTGGCAATATGGGCAACGATCCCGAATGCCAAAAAAAAAAAACGAATTAGACGGTCGATTATTTTTATTGTATCGAGTTTGAAGAAGATTTGAATAAAATCGAAAGCTCAGAGTATATAAGTATATAAGAATAATATTCTGCGTTATATTGGAAAGAATACAGGCAAATTATTCTGAACGATTTTTCTTATTAAAAGATTATTAATAATTGTTTGTTTCGGCATTTTATGGTGTGATTTTTAGTGTATTTAAGATTGATTACTTGAGATTTTCCTTGGATTTTCTCCCACTAAACCTTTTTTGAAGATTCCAGAACATTAACAGATTTATTACACATATATGCGCTCCTAGCTTGAACATGGATCAGGTGCGTGGTATCCCTATTATGTAATCCAACAGCAGATGGTTGAGAAAGGGCAGAGGACATTTTTAAAGTTTATGTCTTTTAAATTGGTTGGAGCATTTCCCGATATCGACTACAGCCTTCTCTTGCACTGACATAATATGGAATCATTGAGTGCGCGTACGGTGCTTATTTTTAAAGAAAATTGTCAGCAATGAAATTGATTAACCGTGTTTGCTTTCTCGAGATGGTTTTCATATGCTGCGTCTTTCGTCTAGAAACGTTCCCGTATTGACTGTGTCTTGTGCTAGAACTAATTGTTTTGTTGGGGTTTAATGAATGCTGTTTCTTGTTTCATTTCAATAAAACACACTTTGTAACCTTTTAACTTTTTACTTAACTCAAGAGTAAATTTTGAGATATATATATATATATATATACATTAATATACATTTGGCGTTACATGCTTGGTGCCGTCTTACACCCAACTCACCCTTACTTCTAGTCAAAAAAAGACCTATATACATTTTCTACCCCTACTCTAGCGCGGTAAAATATTTAAATTTAAAATACATAATTGTCATAACATGCCCCCGGCCTTAAAAGAAATAAGTCTTTTAACAAATATAGCTATGGCTTGTCTTCCACTGGTAAAGGACACAATTTTGTAAAAGCTCGTTTAATAATGCCGGATGCGGTTTTCACATTTGCCACTCTATTGATGTTATCCTTTCCTGGAAACACTTCTGTGATGCGGCCTAATTTCCATTGCATAGGTGGTAAATTGTCATCTTTCACCAGTACAAGGGTGGTAAATTGTCATCTTTCACCAGTACAAGGGATCCTTCTTCTAAGTAGATAATGTTGGACTTCCACTTCGTACGTTGTTGAAGTTCGCTGATGTACTCCTTTCTCCATCTCGTCCAAAAATGCTGCCGAAGTTGCTCTAATCGTTGAAATCGCGAAAGTTGCGTTTCTGGGACAATTTGGATATCTGGTTCATATGTTGCAGTCAGAAGTCGTCCAACGAGAAAATGAGCCGGAGTCAGAGGAGTACAATCGGAAGGATCGGTTGACAGGGGGGTTATGGGTCGAGAGTTTAAAATAGCCTCTATTTGCGCCAATAAACTGTTAAATTCTTCGTAAGTAACATGAGAGTTTTAAAACTCTTTTCAAATGGTATTTGGTGGATTTGACGCCTGCCTCCCAAAGACCTCCAAATTTGGGCGCGTATGCTGGACAAAAATGCCAGTTTATGCCCTGATTGTTAAAAGCGCTTTCTAGATTGCATTGATTTGTACAGAGAAATCGGCTCAATTCTTTCAATTCACGGTTGGCTCTAACGAAAGTTCTGCCATTATCTGAGTATATGTGTATACCGCGACGCGCAATAAAACGTTTCATAGCCAACAAGAACATATCTGTTGAAAGGTCACTTATCAACTCTAAATGAATGGCCTTTGTGGACATGCAAACAAACAGACATATATAACATTTTTCTAATTTGCAGCTACGTCCTCTTTTATTTTTAATATAAACTGGACCCGCATAGTCTAACCCAACGGATTGAAAAGGAAAACCAGTGCAAAACCGCGTAGTAGGTAAATTACCCATTAATTGTTGACTAGGTTTTGCTTTGTATCGTTGGCATTTTACGCATTGACGCACAGTTAGCTTGGCTAAACCTTTGCCTGATATAGGCCAAAATTTATCGCGAAAGCTCGCTATTAGGTGCTGCGGACCAGCATGGAAAAGCTCTTCATAATATGCACGAAATAATAATTTTGTTAAATGGTGTTTAGTTGATAATATAATTGGATGTTTTTTCTCTAAATCAAACTTTGAATTATCTAAACGACCATCGACTCTGATTACACCATTTTCGTCTATGTACGGATTTAAACTTAATAATTTGCTTCCTTTGCCCACCTGACCGTGTAGTGTTAAGTTGTTTAAATCGTCAAAAACTGAAATTCTTTGTGAAACCTTTACTAAGACTATGAAGGCATTATGAATTTCTGTTGCAGTTAGTGGACCGCTTAGTTTAGATGCACCTTTACGCAAACAGTTATTTTGAAATCTGAAAATATACGCGCAACAACGTTTCAACCGGTTTAAATTTGAAAATTTGCCAAAGCAAAAGTTCAGTTCGATACTAACAAATGAAATTGAATTTGCGCTTTAACTTCTGGTAAAATATCCGAACTATAATATGTATGACATCCTGGCCACTCCCTTTCGTTTGATTGCAACCATGCAGGTCCATGCCACCATAAATTTGATTCCACAATAATTCTGGGTTCCACGCCTCTTAACACTAAGTCAGCGGGATTACATTTTGTTGAAACATATCGCCAATTTTTAACGTCTGTTAATTCTTGAATTTCTACTACCCGATTTCGAACGAATGGCTTAAGTAAGTTTGCCGAGGTATTGATCCAGCCTAGTACGATTTGAGAATCGGTCCAAAAGAATATTCTATCTATCGTTAACCGTAACGAATTTTTTACCTTGTCTGCTAACTTCGCGGTAACATATGCTGCACATAGTTCAAGGCGTGGGATAGTACTGGGCTTTATCAGCGCTTGACTTTGAACATAAAAGCTTAGAATAGATTGTATCGTTTTCGTCGATTGATCGTATGTATATACAACCACCATACGCAGTTTCTGAAGCATCAGAAAAAGCAATGAAGTTGCGTTTTCGTGGGGTTCTGCATAAACTCACAGTATCTACCTTGTAGTATTGGATTTCGCTTAAATTTGCGTTCTAATGACAAAAACCGTCTTCGCGCTTGTTCAAATGACTCGCCTAAAGTTTCTGTTAAATCTTTCAAAGGTATAGAGACTTCGAATTGCCCATTTGAAAGACGCTTCGTAGTATTAACGAAATGTTCTTCGCATTTAATTTCTTCCAGTGACCATGGCCTTTTCGATGAAACATCCTCTAATTTAAAAAATGCTTCTAATTGATCCTGTACATCTAAGCAGCTAATTTCTGTTGAAATTACAACTGATTTGCGAAGGTATTTTATTTGACACCATCCCTGATATAATCCATCCAATTTTGTATTTTGTAGGAATGGCTTGTTATTACCTAAACTAATTTATCCTTCGCTCAATATATTCCAAAATACATCAGAACCAATCAAAATTTCAACAGGACCCGATTTATCAAATGTAGGGTCAGCTAAGTTTACGTCTTCGGGAATGTTGAATTCAGAAACATCTATCTTGCTTGCCGCTAATGTGCTAGTAATTTTAGGCAATACTAAACACGACAAATTAACATTATATTCATTATTTCTAGCCCAAATTGTTACATTAGTTTTAGATTTTAATTGACAAATAGAATTGTTCAATCCCGAAACTGCAAAGTTTATATTAATTAAGTTTAGATTAAGTCGTTTACAAAGTTACTCAGCAATAAAACATGATTGCGATCCAGAATCTAAAAGCGCGCGTACGAGATATGCTCTCGGATGTCCATCATAGATAGTTACTAAGACTGTAGGCAATAACGTAGATTCATTTATCTCAGCATTATTGACGGGTAAAGCTACACTATTGTTAATATTATGTTCAACTGGCTGATCATCTGTGGTACTTTCTAAATGCAATAAAGTGTTATGTTTTCGTTTACACTTTTTGCATGAACCCCGTATATAACATTGCTTAGCAAAATGGCTAGCTCTGAGACAATTGAGACACAATTTTAGTTTTTTCGCCTTTACTAACCTATCCTCTACCGATAATTGTTTAAATTGTTCGCAATCATGATTTTTATGTGCTTGGTTACAAATTTTACAATTAATAATAACGCTATGTTTTTTATTTTCATTTTCTGAGACAAAGAAGTTTTTTTATTTACTGCTATAATTTTCTTTTGTCAGACATATGCTTACTCGTTTCTAATCGTTCTAATAAATCAGCGCGTCTTCTTAAGCAATCGTACATATTTTCTAATGAAACACTTTCTTTGGTCATTTTATACTCTTCCCATTTTGAAAGACTCGCGTCATCTAGCCTTTTTGATACTAAATGTATAATTATTGTATCCCAATATTCAATTTTTGTTGAAGACTTTCTAATGATCGCAAATGTTTAGAAACGGTATCTATTAAATTATGAATTTTACTTGAAGTGGCTTTACTAATTTTTTCAATATTAAATAATGCATCTAAATGATTATAGATTAAAACATGCTTTTTATCAAATCGTTTACACAAGAGCTCCCACGCGGCGTTATAATTTTCGGCGGAAAATTCAAATGATTTTATAACTTGCGCAGCAACACCTTCTAGTGACGCGCGAAGATAATGGTATTTTTGAATTTCGGTAATGTCGTTACTTTCATGTATTAGAGACCTAAAAATGTCCCTATACTCGATCCAATAATCATGAAGTCCCGAAAAACTAGGCAACTTTATATCCGGTAACTTAACCGCTCTTGTTAACTGTATATTACCTGATCTACTAGAAGAAACCGACTCGTTGTCACGTACGTTTACGTTAGGTACGCTTTCTTTCAACAGACACTTTGCATCTCTTATGATACCGTAATAAATTTGTTCGAATTCATCCCTTTCTTTGTACTGATCATTCGCGTCGTCTACAGTTAGTTCTAATTGCGTTTGAATTTCATCATACTCGCTATATACCGATTCTAATTTTGATAATCTTTCCTCAAGTTCCACAATGTCTTTATCTAGAGGCTTTGTAATGCCTTTGAATTTATTTAGAAAGTTATTAAAGATTGTGACTTTACTTTTTAAGCTACCGCGCTTTTTTAGTAACGTTTTTTCTGTGTTATCCATATTTTGGTTAAACAAGGCGAATAGGGTCAAATCCAACAAATACCAAGTAGTAAAATAAAATTAGAAACCTATTATTCGCAAATAGACCACAAATAGGAAATAACTGTAAAGGAAAGACTCACGTTACACGTTGTTTATCGCTTCTTCAATAGCGGCTAACTTCTTCAACTTTCTTTTAAACTTTTTTCTCATGCGGTTCGAAGGACAATTTTATGTTGGGGTTTAATGAATGCTGGTTCTTGTTTCATTTCAATAAAACACACTTTGTAATCTTTTAACTTTTTACTTAACTCAAGAGTAAATTTTGATGTATATATACATTAATATACATTTGGCGTTACATGCTTGGTGCCGTCTTACACCAAACTCACCCTTACTTTTAGTCAAAAAAGGAACTATATACATTTTCTACCCCTACTCTAGCGCGGTAAAATATTTAAATTTAAAATACATAATTGTCATAACACTCATAACACTAATATTATGATGAAAATACTCCTTACGCATGGTTTAGTGAATGCCAATAAACTCTATGATGACATATTTATTTTAACTGTAAATTTGTGAAATACTCGCTTATTTTATAAATATTATTTAAGAACTGTTTTTTTGTTTTCTATTTACAGTACGTTTTTCCATGCTATGCAATATGTATCACTTTTTAAACGTAATTACCCTGTAAATTGATTATTATGTTGGGTACAAGTATATTATTATTATTATTATTAAATATTATATATTTCGGAGATTTCTGCACACAAAGAAACCATCCTGTTTTCGGCATATTGCATCAATACTAACTACCAAATCCTCCCAATAATTACAATTTATTGTTCATTATTTATTATTTCAGCGATTCAGTTAGAAATTAATAAATATGAAAACACTGATATAATCTAATGTTTTTTAATATAGTTGGATATTGTTTTCGAAAGAATAATATTTTAAGCATCCAGATATGTGCTTAAAATAATATTCTATTTTCTATTATCCTCTAGAAACGCATTTTCATTTATCCAAACAAGGTAAACCTTTGAATGAAATCTATGGATCTAATCTAATTAATTTACTGATAAATTGTTTCAGTTTTGAGCTATTTGTTATAATTTTACTGCATTTATGTCATCCACTTTGCAGTATTGATACTCTATTGTTCAGTGTTACTGGAATTAATACTCTATTCGTGTATGTATAAAAAAATTTAAACATCTAAATTTACACATCCGATATTGCAGAAAGGATCGATTGATTTACATATTATATACTGACGGCATAAAAGTAATACAGTAAATCCCTTTTATGTAAAAGCCTATAGAGGAAATTGGAGGAAGGATTCATTTATTCTCAAAATCTGCAGTGGGTGTAAGTTTCAATGGTATTTTTTATTATGAAGAGTTATTATTTGCCAGAATTATTAATGGATTGTATGATGTGTTAGACAAATGAATGTTATTATTATTATTATCGAGTGATCATTAAAATTTTCGCTCAAGTAAGCCATGCACACAAAAAGTATGTCCTAACTTAAGTTATTAGAGGAGATCTGTCATTATAATTTCAAACGTCATGATTGTTAAAAAATAATTTGAAATGCTGACTTTTATATTAAATATATTTATAATTTTTATACAAAGTAATAGAATATTATAAAAAATGTGTACAATGTTGACCATTCTCTATCAAGCATAATCGCACTCTATTTCGTAGAACATTGAAAACATTGATAAGTATTTACGGTGAGTTATTGATGTGTTCACATTTTTCTATGATTTTATGTCTTAACTCTTGTAGATTAATTGGTGTTTCATAAATAATATTCTTTATATATGGCCACACAAAAAAAAAAACATGACTGTTAAATTACACGATCGTGGTGGATATGGAATCGCTGTATTTCTACTTATTATCCTATCGCCATAAAATTGTTGCAAAAACTGAATATTTCCAAGTGTAACGTGAGATGTAGCCCCATCTTGTTGAAAATATCCGACCTAGAGTTCATCATTAGTCAATTGATTAGTAAAAACACTGAGAATTTCGTTACGATATTTCTCCGATGTTATCGTGCCCTCAAAGAATATTGGTCCTATTAATCGGTGACGACTCATACCTACCAATACGCCTATTTTTTCTGGATGTAGAGGAACTTCTCTGTAGAAATCAAGATTTTCACTGGACCACATACGCATATTTTGCCAATTAACATAACCTTTCAAATAAAACCAAGCTTCATCGGTGAAAAAAGTATGATTTAAAATATTGTTTTTCATTGTTTGAATAAATCATTGGCAAAATTGTGTTCTTTTTTCATAATCCGTACGTAATAGATTTTTTACAGAAGTTAATTTATATACATGTGCGAATCCTTTTTTAAAATTGTTTGACATGTTCCATACGAAAGCCCTACTTGTTGCGAAACTCTGCGAATAGATGTTTGAGGAGATTCGTTAATAATTTGTCTGACATTTTCAATTACGCCGCGACTTCTCTTGAGAGGAGGACCGCTTCCTTTTTTCCTTAAAATACTGCCTGTTTGACGAAAAAGATTTACGCAATGCATTAGCGTATCACGGAAAGTTTTATAGCTAGGAACAGTATTTGGATATCTCTCTTCAAACTCCGCAAGGCAATTTTCTATTGAATGCTGCCAAATACCATTAATTTTTTGAGATGTCAGGAAGTAACATTCTACCATAAACGCTTTATGCATATCATTAAAGGCCATTACTTTTTCTTTTGATGAAACTTTAAAATATATATTTGACACTGACAGATGTTTGAAATAACATCTTAATGACTAAAGCTACGACATAATTTTTATATACACGGACAGCTACGAGTGAAAATTTTAATGATCGCTCGTTATTATAAAATTAATGGCATATTTTTAAAGAAAATCTATCATAACCTAATTATTATTTATTAATAAAAAAATAAATAAAAAAGTACACATAAAAACAGAGTAAATTAATATATTAAAATAGTGTAGATAAAAAGTATTTTTTTAATATTTATTCTACTATCATAGAACAGAATTGACACAGTGGTCCAAGTAATTATATACTAATACACTGCAATATATAATGTTTCAGTTAATAATATCTGTAATAAAGAACAATCGATTTAATAGATGCGAGAAATAGTTTTTATTTTAAAAGAATTTTCTTCAGTAAGATATTATTTTTCACATATTTCTTACATTTTTTTGTCCTCTATATTATGTATATATTCAACCCGACATTACGTATTATAAAATGGATTATTCACCCGCTATTAATACCTAAGTTTGCGCTTGTGTTTGCTTGTAATGGGCATTGGGAAATCAAATCCTTTGTAAAATAAACTTCCTTAACGGAATTGCGCACTGAACTTGCAAATTGTTAAATAGATATCGATTATTTAGTAATTGTTCAATGAGCAACAATATTTTTGTTAATTTCTCTAAATAATTAATGTAGAGTATTAGGGAAATTTCTTAAACTTACCAAGGGATTTTTAAAGAAATAACTTTCGAAATAGCGTAGTTAATACTGAAGAAGCTAAAGTTAAAAATAAACTGTGTGTTTAGGAATAAATGTACTTTTTCGGTATGTTTAAATTATGTAAATAACAAGTGGGATTATAATTACAAATACTTCAGAAAATAGCAAAATTAATTTAGATAATATTTTGCATTTTATGTCATATTATTTGTCCGAACAGATATAGTCTCTTCAGGCCACGTTTATCTGTTGAGAGATTTAACTATTTTCAAAAAACATCTCACAACCTATATGAATCAATAATTCATCGTAAATTTTATGTCAGATATTCCCAAAAAAATCATATTAAGGAAGTTAACGAATTTATTCGTTACTTACTTTCCACACTGTATATATACACTTAATAGCATAATAATTAATATATTAAAAATTGATAATATATTTTTCCTATATTTATGAAGAACATACTTCAAACATTATACGAAATATGTAGGGCATTTTGATTGATTGCCAGTGATTTAATGATAAGTTATTTCCGTTGATAGTATCAATATACCGTGTGCACAACGTCGAGCGATCGATGGATATATAAGTAATGACTGGCCAACTGCAAGTGGGAGGGGCTACATACGTTAAACTCCTACAGGGCGTATTTAATTGTGGTGAACCAAGAAAGCGCTATGGTTGTTTATTAATAAATGATGTATCAAAATAAATATTCCAAATTAATAACTAATTGTTTAACAAACTACAAAATTATTTGTAGTATATTATTTATGGTTAATGTACGAATTTGGATATTTTATCCGACTACACCGTTGCTTTTCGCACTATTAGTCATATGCCGGCTGTCAACGTCCCTACAATAACGGATACTTTTGTTTATGTCTCTTCGGCCATAATACTTTAAATTTAACATTTAAATTTAAATAAAATGATATAATATAGTTGAAAGTATCATAAAATACAATTCGCCGTAAAGTGCAGAGTTTTTGTTTACTGCATAATAATAATTCTTACCGGCGAAGTATCAGATATTTTCATCGCTAAATATTCAATGATAAGTTTCATCATAGCTTTGTGGCTTGAACTTAAAAAATTCTTATTCAAATGAAAACACATAAATAATATAAAATTATGAAACAAAACCGTAACTCTTATTGAAAAAAATTTAAATAAAAAGTATTCTGTAATAGCATAAAATTTCAAAACAATAACGATTCTTGCAAGAATATAAATAAAGTGTTTACCAGTATAAATAAATTGTTTCCTTAAATAAACTACCTATAAAATATTAAATTTAACTAAAACACCTTTATTGGTAATAAATATTAATTATTAAATAAAAGAACATTCTGAAAAGAAAAACTAATTATTTAGTAAATGCTCAAATAAACCACCCTCTTGAGCCGAGCAGTAACCCAATCGGTTATAAAAATTACGACGGACATTTGTTAGCATTTCTATACGTACTCTCCCTACGGATGACAAGGAGCAACTGAATGCAACTGAATGACCAGTCGCAAGCTTGTTTTCCGATTCAATATATTCCGCCTTGCTTGAACACTTTGAGCGACTGATAGGAATATTCAATGTGTTAGAGAGAGATTATTTGATTCGTACTTAGATCGTATGTAGAATGTGTTGGATAAAGAAAGGGAACGCCCGTACAGTTAGACAGTAGAACAGACTGAATATACTCTCTCAACCCTATCCACATAAACTCGCTATTCGTCTTCGTCTTACTACATTGTGGTAGATCAATCACTCCCGGGCGTTCATACGGTATACCGACACATGTCTGTCTATACATGGATGTATGTATAAAAAATTAAAAAATGTATTTATATAGTAGTCATGTCAATTAAAATTTATTACTAAAAAACTAGATGCTATATTGAGCACAATGATGTACTCAATATAGCACCATAGAGACCTTAAATATGCCTAGTTAGTTGATGTAACTATGAAAAAATACCATTCTTCCTACGTACTGTAAATTATTTTAATTTTTTTTTAATAGATCTAATGAAGGTTAAAACAAAGAGAACCAAAACGTTACGAAATATGAAGCCATTTAATCTAATTTACACAACCGTAGACGAATTTGTTCTAGTAAAAAGATTATTTAGTAATAGTGATATCAAAGCATTAATTTATACAATGACTTTTGTTTTATTTATATATACTCGTAAATATAGATAAAATAAATTAAATTAAAATTAAATTATATATATATATATATATATATATGAAAAACAATTATTGTTGGGGAATCCGGCAATAAAAAACCATTAATTAGTTAATGCTCTTTATTCTTTTACCCTATATTTCGCTCTGAGGTTTAGAGTTTCATCGGGGGTCACTTTAATAAGAAAAAAATGTACAACAAATTAGATATTAGTCAAACAATCATAAGAAAAATACTACTTACAAATGTGAACACTTATATGCGAAAATTATATAAACAAAAACATGATAGGTCGATTAATTTGTCAATTGTCCCACGTAACACAAACAAAACGTACTAATTAATTTAAAAACTCTTTAACACCAAAAACAAAAAAAATAAAAAATAGAAAAAACTATTATAATTTATAATTTTCTATTTTTTATTTTGTTTTGTTTTTGGTGTTAAAGAGTTTTTAAATTAATTAGTACGTTTTGTTTGTGTTACGTGGGACAATTGACAAATTAATCGACCTGTCATGTTTTTGTTTATATAATTTTCGCATATAAGTGTTCACATTTGTAAGTAGTATTTTTCTTATGATTGTTTGACTAATATCTAATTTGTTGTACATTTTTTTCTTATTAAAGTGACCCCCGATGAAGCTCTAAACCTCAGAGCGAAATATAGGGTAAAAGAATAAAGAGCATTAACTAATTAATGGTTTTTTATTGCCGGATTCCCCAACAATAATTGTTTTTCATACTTGTTTTAACGACAAAGACTCCTTGTCTATATATATATATATATATATATGTATGTCTTCCCAAAACGCTGGATCCTGTAAAATTTCCTCAACTTCTGTTGTAGTAAGACATTTCGCACCGTTGTACTTTGCAGAGTTCATACTTGTTTTATTTTGATAATTTTATGAATATCCTTCACGCGTATTTTACTATGGCTCTGAAGACCTACACAAACTTGTTGATACCGATATCAACCAATGTCCTAATATTGGGACGCTAACATAAACAACATATACACTATAAATACCAGAAAATATAACATCAAATTTCAGTTAAATCACATAATGTAACTCGAGAAGACTATTGATCAAGAGCAATTATATTGTTTTGATTGCATTTACAGTTGTTATGTACTTGTATTTCTTCCGATGCACGTGAGCTTGAAAGCGTAAAACTTCTAACCACTTTCTAACCTTACTTGTTGTATTTTATCGCCATCTGGCGATAAAAGTCGATTACGCGTATAAGACCCAAACCATAGCCCAAATTACAATACAGATTTCTATTGTTTTAGTATTGCTATGTTGATTCAAAGTCACGTCCCATAAATGGGGCAATGGCTGGTATTCGGTTAATAAAACACACGTTAATTAAGAATAACTATATTAATAAAAAGAATAAGTAACGCTAACAATAAATAACAGTATTTATATTTATTTATATATACGTTTATGTCTACGATCTTTATTTCACGACGATTACTGGTTGAATGAATCATCCTTCGCTTGAGTACTTATATAATCATCGAGAGTTTCTAAATTCTTCCCTTTCTGGAGCACCGGAAAGCCCAATGACGTGCACGTTATGTGATATCATCGGTTAGCTCACCGGCTGACGTAACGTGGCATAGTGCACATCATATAATATAACTCGAAAATTTCAAAGTTTTTCGATTTATTCAAGTGTAACAGAAAACAATTTAATATCTGTCAAAATTTATTTAATAGGATAGAATGTTAAAATATTTAAAAACCAAAAAAAATTATTTAAATATACGATAGAATGTCGAAACAAGTTAAAAATATTTAAAAACAAATACATACTTATTCTACAATATAACGGGTGTTCAGAAACATTCGAAGTCAAGCGGGCTTTGAACAAAAAATCGTATATCTTTACTTAAGTCTCTGGTTTGTAAAATTATTAACTGTCACAATGGTATTAAGTAAATGTATGAATCTATCTCTGACATGATTTCAAATTTTCAAGGTCTACTTTGTGAAAAGTCTTTCTTTGGAGACTGTGGTTAAGTAAAAACTTAAAAAAAGGTATATAACCCCTTACCACAATTATTAATCGTATCCTAAATACGTATTTCGACAACTAAGTTGTCATCATCAGTAGGTAAAACCACTAATAAAGGTGTCGCACATAGGGCACAGTAAAGCTAGAACACCGCTTACGCAACAACTACTTTACACGGCGTCCATATATAGACTCTAGAGTCTATACGTATAGACTCGAGTCTTCGACTTCGAATGTTTCTGAACACCCGTTACATACAATACAATATAAAAAACAATACAAAATATATTAAAATTAATACAAATACATAAAAATTAATAAAATGTTCCATGAATTTATCTCCTGATTTCCTGAAAAAAAATTAATTTATTAATTAAATTAGAATAAAATTCCGATCTTTCACACATCGGATGATAAAGTTCGTCCAATTCCTTACGTCCGGCTGCAGTCATTTTACGTTTCGCGGCTCGCCTTTCTTCATCTCTTGTTTTCCTTTCGGCACCCTACAAAAGATTATTATGTAAACGTATGTAAATTTCATTTAAAACTATTCAAGTTTGCCGGGCAAATACCTTTCTTAATTTGACACTTCTACGCCCCTGCACTCTCCCCCGCGCCCGCCGGACTTTGTGCCGTAACTTTGTGGTAATTCATTTTGAAAATAGTAAAATAAAATAAAACTATAACTTTGTTATATCACTTTCATTACGTCTTTGGGTTTTAACAGAGTCCCAATGACTCGCGCACATACTAGACTCCTTGGTCCGTGTTTCAAGACGGGTCCTGAAAGTATCCAAAGCTATAGCGCCCCCGACGGTCGTGTTCGGGGTCTGTCCGAGAGCGCGACCGCCAGCAGTCGGATGGGACCGGATCCGGCACCAGGTCCGGATTTCGGATTATCCGTCCGCATTTGCGGTCGGCCGGACGCGAACGTGTCGCGGCCCCGCGCCACCATCGTACCGTCGGTATTGTCTCCGGCCGGGACACCGTGGGTCCCGGCCGGACTACTACAATACAATATAAAAAACAATATAAAATATATTAAAATTAATATCACTTAAAAATAAATTTATTCTCCCCTTAATTTCCTTTCAAAATTTATTTAATAGGATAGAATGTTAAAATATTTAAAAACAAATACATACTTATTCTACTATACATACAATACAATATAAAAAACAATATAAAATATATTAAAATTAATATCACTTAAAAATAAATTTATTCTCTCCTTAATTTCCTTTCAAAATTTATTTAATAGGATAGAATGTTAAAATATTTAAAAACAAATACATACTTATTCTACTATACATACAATACAATATAAAAAACAATATAAAATATATTAAAATTAATATCACTTAAAATTAAATTTATTCTTGAACGATTAAAAACTGTTGAAACTGATCTAGTAGAAGCTCGAAATGAAAACGAATTTCAGTTTTTTACTATGACGTTTCGACTTTTTTATTATTAAGTCTTTTTCAAGTGATTAGAACAAAAAAATTAATACAAAGAAAGGTAAGAAATATATTTACATTTGTATGAATGAATGAAAATTAAAATTAAAAATAATAATTTTTGTTAAATTTTCGTTGTTGCTTTTAAAAAACATGTTTTCATTTCGAACTTCTACTAGATCAGTTTCAACAGTTTTTAATCGCTCAAGTTCTTTTCTCAAAATATTCAAATTTTGTTGTGCGGCGTCGTACTCAGTTTTATTTGTTGCGTATTCCTCTTTCAGTTTTGCATGTGCGTCTCGTAAGGTGTGATATTTTTCTTGTAAAATATTAAATCTTGCCTCGCGCAAATGTTTTAATAGAATTCCGCCCCTATTCTGGTAGCAATTAGGATCTGTTGCTTTGTCTTCAACTTGTAATTTTCTTGTCCAAAATGTTTCACGTTTCTTGAGTTTTGTAAACATTTCTCTAAAAAAAAATATTCGTTTTAGTCTTATTGGAATATTTTTCTAAACGATAAAGCAATAATGCGATAAAACAGTTTAATAAATTATTTAAAAAATGGGAAACAATTATTTTAAAATATAAACAGATTTCGAAGAATATTTAATAGTTACGAGGATGGTATGAGAAGTACCCGTGTTTGGAGACGGATGGCACTTGTCAAAATCTGCATTACCGATTAAGAGTACTATTCTTTGGTTGACGTCTGTCAAAATTTTAGAGAGATTCATCGAGAAATGTTGCTTTATAGCTGTTGAAAGTGAAACGTTTCTCCCTTTAAATTTATACTCAAAGTTGTTCCTTTTTAGGACCTTTTTACATGTTCCATTACTTTTTACCCAATTAATTTCACTACCCATATAATTTGTAAACTCTCTTGCTTTGCAGAAAACAATATTTTTTACGACAATCTTTTGAATCTCATAGTACTCATCACATCATCCTCGTATTTGCAGTTATTAAAGATAGCAAAGAAAATGTTGGAGGAAAGCTAACATATAAGAATGATCAGATAGTAAATTCTAAAATACTAAGAATCAATCGCAAAAAGAATAAAGTGAACATAACATCAAAACCATCTTCAAACTCCACACTACATTATTGGCCCCCTTTTCTCAGTAAGGACTGCAACCATTTAGAAACCCCTGGTGTTTACAGAATCCCACACTTACGTGGCAGTGTATACATCGGTCAGTCAAAGCGTTTGATTGCCTCGAGCGTTATATGTACTAGGGCGATGCGCCGACTCGCCGCGGTCCTCCGAGACGCGTCTGAATCTCCCCGTTCGACCTTTCGGGTTTCTCAGGTTTACCCCTGAACGGTTTCACGTACTCTTGAACTCTCTCTTCAAAGTTCTTTTCAACTTTCCCTCACGGTACTTGTTCGCTATCGGTCTCGTGGTCGTATTTAGCCTTAGATGGAGTTTATCACCCAGTTAGGGCTGCACTCTCAAGCAACCCGACTCTGAGGAGAGATCCTCCCGCGGTCGACGGCGGCCAACTACGGGCCTGGCACCCTCTATGGGTAAGTGGCCCCGTTCAAGAAGGACTTGGGCGCACCGAACGACCTCGAGATGGCGGATCCTTCCTAACACCACATTTCCCGACGTCCGTCAACAGGCCGCGGGATTCGGTGCTGGGCTCTTCCCTGTTCGCTCGCCGCTACTGGGGGAATCCTGGTTAGTTTCTTTTCCACCGCTTAGTAATATGCTTAAATTCGGCGGGTAATCTCACCTGCTCTGAGGTCGCGTTTTCGCATGACGCGTGCCACTCATTACGGCGGACCGCGTATTACGAACGGTCTGACGTCTGTATGCATAATCTATGATACGACGACCGTCGCACGCGCACGTCTCATTAATGCGGACGTTTCACCGTCACCGAGAAACTAGCCACGGTGGCGGCTACTACAACCGTTATGACGCGGCTCAGTGTCGCTAAACACGTATACACAACACGGGCGCGCGCGCGCCGCGCGTTCACCAACGCGGCACTTGAAGCAGGCGGGGTAGCGGGAGCTCTGAAGGCGCTGCCGCGCGCATCGTTCTCTTCCGCGCTTCCCACTCTGGGCGCATGTGTTTGTCTGGTGGTGGCGTTTGCGGCGTTCGTGCTGTCGTCGTTGTGTTTTCGGGAAACGAACCGCGATGAACGTGCTTCGCGTATGCGTACGCGCATATACTCAATACCTGGGTATACGCACGCGCGCGCGCGCGACCATATAGCACGTACCGTACGTTCGACATTAATTTGACCCATAAAAATAACTTCTGATAATTTAAATTGAAATTTACTAAAATTGAATTTTATATTATTCTTTACTGCTCTGTCTAAGACTTCTTTAAGTGCTTTATCATGTTCTACCCCACTTTCACCCGATATAATAATATCATCAAAGTACACATCAACACCTTGGATGTCTCCAAAAATTTCGTAATTCTTGCGTTGGAATATTTCTGGAGCACACGAAATTCCAAACGGAAGTCTATTAAAACGATACCTACCAAATGGTGAATTAAAAACACAAAGATCAGCACTTTTATTATCTAATTCTATTTGCCAAAATCCATCTTTCATGTCAATGACTGAAAAAACTTGTTTTCCTGAAAGTTTACTTATGATAATGATATGATCATTATTAGTTGGAATTAAAAAATGTTCTCTATGTATGTATTGATTTAATGGTTTTGGATCCAAAACAAAGTCTTAAGGACTTATTAGGTTTTTCAACAATTATTAAATTATTTACCCAGCTAGTAGGATAATCAACTTTTTTAATTATTTCTTTTCCTTCAAGATCATCAAGGGTTTCTTTTAACTTGTCATGTAATGACAAAGGTACTTTACGTTGATACTGAATTGTTGGTTTCGCCTGATCACTAATTTTAATAGAACATATACCAGGGATTTTATCTAACCCTTCAAAAGTTTGTTTATATTTCTCAATAATATCTTTCTTTGATTTAAATGTACATACTTTGAATATTATGTATTCTTTGAATCAACTTTAATTCTATACAATCTTTTAGTCCAAGTAATGCCTCTGAATTTAAATCAACTACTAAAAATTTAACAAGTCTTTCAATATTTTGATGTTTACAACTTAGAACTACTTCACCTAATGGTTTAAACTTAAAATTACCATAAGATACAAGTGTAATTGAACTAGTTTTTAAAATTACATTCTTGCTTAAATTATTAAACATGCTTTTTGGTAAAATACTACAATCTGAGCCAGCGTCTAGCTTAAATGATATATTTGTACCTTCGACTGTGGTTTCTTGAATCCAGGAACTTCCGTTACTTTTACATTCGTTGATGAATAGTTCTTGTTCAGTTATTAATTCACTAACTTGTTTTTCCTCTGATTGCTGTGGTGCATTTTATTTCTTTTGCACATCTTTGTTCTGCACTTTTGCTTTACTGCATGCTTTTGCAAAATGTCCAACTTCTTTACAGACAGCACATGTTTTACGATATGCAGGGCATCTATATTGGATATGTTCACACAAACATTTTGTACATTTAATTTTCCTTGTACTTCTAATACGATTAACTTCTTCTTCTGGGTTTAATGTTTTTAAATGTTCTTTACTTAGTGTAATTGCTTTGCAATATTCAACTATCTTGTTCACACTAATATCTTGTTCTCTTAGTAATCTTGCTTGTATTTGCTTATCATTTATTCCTATGATGAGACGATCCCTTATCATTCTTTCCTCATAACTTGCTTTACATTCTTCTTTTTCACAAATAAAACTGCATAATTTTGCTTGACTTTTTAATTCCGTAACATACTGTTCAATTGACTGTGATTCTGCTTGTACCAGATTATTGAATTTAAATGTTTCCATTGGTATTATTACTTTTGGCAAGAAATAATTGTCATAAGCATCAAGTAGCTTCTTTAAAGTATCTTTTTCTTCGTTCTTGAACGTGTTATATACGTTAAACCTTCATCTCCAACACTATTTAACATCTTTTGCGCGCGAAATACATTTCATACACCTCTTACTCCTAATACCTCCTCGTGTATCTGTTATCCTGATACAATATCTAAAATTTCATTTAAAACTATTCGAGTTTGCCGAGCGAATTACCTTTCTTAATATAAATAAATTTGCGCGCGAAATACATTTCGTACACCTCTTACTCCTATTACCTCCTCGGGTATCTGTTATCCTGGTACAATATGTAAAATTTCATTTAAAACAATACCAATTTGCCGAGCGTACACCTTTCTTAATTTATATAAAATTTGCGCGCGAAATACATTTCGTACACCTCTTACTCCTAATACCCCCTCGTGTATCTGTTATCCTGATACAATATGTAAAACGATTCAAATCGGACTAATACGTTTCTTAATTTAAATAAAATTTGGGGGCGAAATACATTTCGTACACCTCTTACTCCTAATACCACCTCGTGTATATGTTATCCTGATACAATATGTAAAATTTCATTTAAAACAATACCAATTTGCCGAGTGTATACCTTTCTTAATTTAAATAAAATTTGCGGGCGAAATACATTTCATACACCTCTTACTTCTAATACCTCCTCGTGTATCTGTTATGTGATCGGTTAGCTAACCGGCTGACGTAACGTGGCATAGTGCACATCATATAATATAACTCGAAAATGTCAAAGTTTTTCGATTTATTCAAGTGTAATAGAAAACAATTTAATATATTGAAAAATTTATTTAAATATACAATTTGAAAAAGACGTTAAAAATATTTAAAAAGAAATACATACATTCTACAATATACACATAAAAATTAATAAAATGTTTCATGAATTTATTATCTCCTTAATTTCCTGAAAAAAAATATCAAAATTACAGATTTACACACACATAAAATATTAAAGAAAAATCGAAATAAAGCTATGGTTCAAATCTTCACTTTTTAATATTTAATCGTAACACGACAATTGTTTCGCCAGCACAGTGGCTTCCTCAGGTACTTACATCTAAAGAGTACGTTACAAACGTCTTTGGAATCCCCAAAAATCCTGGCTATAATCTTATTTGTGTTTGCTTTCTGCGGAGCATGTTCATAAGAAGAAATCCTTGGTTTTAACTGTGTTTTTCGTCTCCGAAGTAGAGTGACATCTAGGTTTAATCTACAGTGGTATTGACGAAAGAATTCTCTTAGATTTCGTTTGATCTCAGTCATACATCTCATTTGAAATTGTAACACGGTGCATTTGCTAAACAATATGCAAACGTATCAATTTTGCAGTTAGATTTTTCATATTTAAATGTTTGGAGCTCACTTTTCATTTTGTCCGTTTTCAGTTTGCAGTCACATGACTAACTATGTCATACTATCTCAGACACAGAATCTATATACTTTGTTTTTCAGATATATTGAGCTACAAATATTCAGAATTGAAACGTATGTCATTTGATACAAGACATACGTCTTTGAAATTTCTTCGTAGCAAAGACAAAGAAAAATAATATTAGCATGTCTTGTATAATATGAGATACCGACAACTGTTTTAGTCAAAAAAGAAAATACGTATTTATCGACATATACAGGTTATGTTTAGTGCGGTCTGCTTCTTGTTTGTATTTTTCCGTTGATATTTTAAGATTTCTTATTTATCTGTTCTTCTTGCAACAATAATAGTCAGTTTCGAGTAATTAATCGTAAGTATTTAACGTAATATTTCTTAATTAAATTATTTTCCTTTGACACTGACAAATTACATTTTTTGATAAATTGATATGCATATCGCAAAATGTAATTTTCATAATATGAAGTGATATAAAATTTCATGTTTGTGTTCTTTTTGTTGTAGAATATGCCAGGTAAACGTCTACTCACAGGCAGAAAATCTAGTTGCCAACCTTCTTCATTATTTTGAAGAAGAGAAATATAATAGAGGTCCATTATTGTCTGTTGATTCAGTTTATGAGGTAAGATAACACCAAATTAATATCTTTAGATTAATGAGGAAAAATATTTTTAGAGAGTAGCAAGTGCTCTTAAGATCTCTGTCCGAACCGTTTACAATATCAAGAAACGTGGGACATCATCACCTGGAAAACAAATACCCCGACGTAAACCAAAAACCAAAGATTTGCAAGAAAGCTTGAAAATGGAAGTCTGAAATACTTTATACGACATGTTTCATCAAAGTATTCTAAGCAATTTTATTTTCATAAATGATTTATTTTTTAACGATATACTTTTTTAGAAAAACATGTTACATTGAAAACATTGAAGACTGAACTGGAAACTAAACAAATGGTGCAAATAGGAAAAACATCTCTTTCCATTTTACTCAAACATATCGGTTTCAAATATAAAAAAGATGATAATAGAAGAGCATTAATGGAAAAACTTGATGTTAGTGTAATGCGAAGTGTATTTTTAAGGATGTACATTGAGAATACAAATTCTAGTTTGCGTCAAGTTGTCTTTTTAGATGAAACATGGATATTTTCCAAAGGATCGAAACCGTAAAGAGAAAGTTTATGAAATTGATGAACTGTTAAGAAATGCAGGACATGAAATTCTTAGACTGCCACCATACCACTGTGACTTCAATGCTATTGAGCTAATTTGGGCAAAAGCAAAAACATATTACAATGTGCACATCGGTAGGGCTGGTTACACCGACGAAAAGGTGAAAGAAATGTGGAAGGAGGCATTACATACATGTGATAGTAATACATGGAGTAACTGCATAAGGCATACTGATAATTTAATAAAACAATGGTATGAAAGAGAAAACTGCTTGGTAGACTTGGATATAGATCCAGTAATAATCAATGTTACAGAATCAAGTACAGAATCAGACTCTGATTCAGATTAATATATGTAATTGCAACTAAAGGTGTCATATTTTATGTTAGTACAAGACAACATTATTTTCTGTCTATGATAGTGTTTTTATGATTGTATTAGAAATATTATATATTTAAGCTTCCATGTAAATATGTTTTATTCAAATAAATATTTCTTATTAGACCGATTATGAATTAAATGAATTATTTGCTATTTCTACATACTTCTATTTTCTAATATGCTCAGTTAATATATGAACAACTCAAGAGTTTGCAGATACAACCAACATAAATTGCGAAGATAAAGAAAATAGCTTTTGTCACATACTGCACTACTGTTGTTCATTGAGTTTAGTATGCTGTATGGCATTTTAAAATCAGGTTTTAATAGTCTTATGCAGAATAACATTAAAAAATATCAGCGCTCACTTGTGCAGTCACATCCATATCTGTTAACACTAGAATAGAATAATACATAATACAATTTCGCTATTTTGTATTTATTGTATTGATTAAAGTATCTGCATTTTATTAAGTTGAATAGTTTTTATATGAGCAAGTTTAACAAACAGTTATGATAATTTTTTAACATACTGATTCCAAATGAAGTTATATCTTCAATGGTTTTACTTAGCGTAGCAATGTAATAATTGAACTGTATAATTAATTTATACATAATACTAATAGTTCTCTATAGTTTTTGTAAACAAATGAATTATTCGTGTAATTATTATTAACCATTTTCTTGGAAATAATAATACCAATATAATCAAGGTGAGCTTTTATTTATTTAATTTCTAATGCAAAAAATTTGATTATACATATGAAACAATCAAAATTTAGCTTCCTATTTTCTTATTTCCCAACCTTTCTGTTCTACTTTTTGGTTATATTGAATTGCTTTGTAATTCATTTATGTTAGTGAATTTCTTCTCGTATGATTTCTGCAATTTCCAGATTATTTCTTATTCCAAATTTATTTAATGCGATTAATGCTAGAAGTGAAGCATCTGTTTACAATACATGAAAAGCTGCATTTTCTACATGTACCTTTGTCTTCTTTAAAGAATATTATTTTATATGCGTATTTGAGATTTAAAACTTCCAAAGTTACTGTGTTTGTACTTCAAAAATTTTAGGTTATGTCATACGGCATCGTTCCAATTTCATTACCATTACATTGGTCAATAACATCGATTGATTAAACAAGAAAAACATTTATAAAATAAATAGAAAACATTATGTATTGAAATAACAATTTTATATTTATAAAATACTTAAACCTCTTTTGACTCAAAAGTACCGACTAGATTCATACTACTAAAAATAAATGAAAATTGATCATGTGACTGCAAACTGAAAACGAACAGAGTGTAAATATTATGATGAATCTGTGCCTTGATTCATCATAATATTTATGTAACTTTCTGTAAGTTTATTTAATGTTTTTTCCACGTAAAAAATAATGTTTAATTAACAAACAAAATCCTTTTTTCTCCATATTAATACAAAAACTACAAATAGTTTTCTTTAAATGCTTGTTAAAACTTTTCTAAGTAACAGATTTGGGCGTAATTTTGAGTAGGTTTCTAAAACATGCTTGACGAAATTGTGAAACTTTTTTAAACCAGTCAAATCACTCTCGTATATACAGAATGTCCCCGAATAAGTGAAACGATTTTTCCATGAAAAGTTCCAAATTCCTTTTTCTTTTGTAGGGAGAAGGGATTATGGTTTAACCTCATTTATTGTTAAATTATTATAAACAATTATTAACTAATTCAATTATATTTTAAATTTATTTTTCAGATTATATGCATTTTATAATAAAATACTTTTATTCAATATGTACCTACATATAAAAAAAATGATTATTTTTGAATATTGAAGTTGTAATTTGATCCTTGTTACATGTAGATGTGTGGGGAATTTTTTAATGGCGCTTCTTCAGAAGGGAATATAAGCTTACACCCTTCATTATGGTCTACAATAAAAATAAACTTTATATTCGTTAGATGAATGACATAGTTGGGGAAAGAATTCAATCAGAAGCTAAACCATAACAAATTCGGCAATTTCAGGTAAATATTTACAAAATTATTGGTATCTTTAATTCAAGGTAATGTCGGACAGAAAATCTATTATTTAGCATACTTGATTAAAGTGCTTTTTACATAAAGAAATATAAGAAATTTCTCTTATCTATGCATGCCACATTTTGTCGACCACGTAGAAAATATACCGAATAAATTTATGCTTGCCTTCTTTTGTTTTGACCGAACCAGGCTTTAGTTAAAATATTGCGTGTAGACGATTTTCTTTTTTCGAGGTAATGTTACATTTTTTCGGGTTTTAAATCACGTTATATATTACGATAAGTAATTACTATAGTAGATACGGCTGGAATGCAAGTGCTCAGGAAATTCTGATACATGTTGGCACAGTTTAATATCCCATGTTATTTCTTCAATAATTAATGAGCATTGGGTTTCCAAATATATCCATGTTGTTAATTCAATTATGGATTTGTTTTCTTGTTTACAGTGTTAGTCAACTAATCGCTTAGACAAATTAAGGAGCAAGTGCTAATTGAACATATGTATATGTGTAAAATACAAAGAGAGACAAAGTGACGGAAGGAGAGAGATATGCATGTATACATATACCTATCTCGAAAATACTTTGCCATTAATTGTTCACTATATATCATCTCATGTAAAGCTTAAATAGTCTTAAGAAACATTCGATATTTTTTTCGTGTTTATATTAATACAGGCAATTCCAAAATGCATTGACGGTTTTTAATATGGAATAAATTTTTATTGGTTAAACAGTAAAAAATACAACGACATCTTAATCTATAATCTGCTACACATTCTTCTAGCCGTCGCACGAAATTATCCATAACTCTGCCTAACATCTCCAGTGGAATCGCTTCAATTTCGTTTAAAATGTTTTGTTTAAGATCTTAAAGATTACGGAGCCTTAGTAGAGTGACATCTAGGTTTAATCTACAGTGGTATTGACGAAAGAATTCTCTTAGATTTCGTTTGATCTCAGTCATACATCTCATTTGAAATTGTAACACGGTGCATTTGCTAAACAATATGCAAACGCATCAATTTTGCAGTTAGATTTTTCATATTTAAATGTTTGGAGCTCACTTTTCATAATGGTATGGACTTTATTAATAATTTCTGAACAAGGTACTATAAAAAAGTGGACTATTCTCATTCCATGGGAAAAGTTACATAAATATTATGATGAATCTGTGCCTTTATCTATCATTTCTCCTCTGACTAATCTTTTGCGCAAAAATATTCGTTTTAATTGGGACACCTCTTGCGATGAGGCTTGGGTTAAACTAAGAGATTGTTTGGTTTCTGCTCCTATCTTAGCATGTCCTGACTTTTTAGACTTTGACTTTTTAGATATCCCCACGGAAAAAAGTCTGGCGGTGTTAAGTGACCAGATTATGTCCCCGTTGTGAGAAATTGACGTGGGGTTGTTGTTGCCAGACAACGTGCAAAATTGTGTTCACCAGCAACCAAATCTAAAAATTGTCTGCGAAACTCAAGTCGATTTTGTCTATCTAATGGGCTTAGTTCCTGACCAAGTGCCAATTTGTAGAGGTGGAATTTAATACGCCTAAGTATTCTATGGACGCTGGTTTTCTTTAAATTTAAGGCACGTGCATGTTGTGTAGTTGAGAATTGTAGACTCCTCGTAAAGGACACCCTTACACGCTCAATATTTTCAATAATTGATCCTCTACCCAATTGAAAGAGTTTAGATCAATATTTAACTTAAAAATAAGATGGTGCATATTCCTAATATACGGAAACCATTAGAATGGGAATAAACATTGGACTATTGTCTTCTTTCGTCAGAAACTTTACTGCGATATTCCACCTTAATCTTACTAATTTTTAGCAGAAATAAATTTCCAAAAATTCCAATTGAGCGTATAAATATCATAATTTAATACACGTATTTACTTCTAATGTCACAACTACTTTTTAATTGATTCGCTTTTTTGATATATGATTAGATAAATGACATCAAGTGTGTTCCATTGATAGGGGCAAGGGAACTTAATCAGGAAAGTTTAAAAAGAGATAGTAGCGAAAATTTTGGAAGAAAAAATGGAATAAATTTGGAAAAGATAAAAGAAAGAATTTGGACAAATGTTAAGGAATCAGAGATCATGATATTAATAGGCAAAATATAAGATAAACTTTTTAGGGGGTATATTTTTTATTTAATTTTTAATTTTGCATTTTATTTCTTTTGGAATTATATTAATTTTTGCTTATAAATTAAGTATATAACTCACGAAAAAATTATCTAAAACAATTTTTGAAATGTGCCATGTTTACGTTTAAAAAAATTTAATATTTGAAAATAAAACGGAAAATGTAACAAACGAAAATGATGCACAACACGTAGAAAACCAGAAAACCGAGTGCTTCTCTATTCCAGGGGAAGATTTACAGCTTCCCAAATTCCTCTAGAACTAAACGACAGCCGACAAGCCCCGGTATCGGTAAACGTAGTTTAGTGTTTAGCAGCGGCAGGTTTAAAAGGTCGAGTAGCTGTTCGGAAACCGTTATTAAGACCACAAATTGAAGAAAAATGTTGGTCTGAATTAGAGAACACGAAAAGTATTATGAATGGGCAAATGTGCAATGCCAAAATATTAAATCCTGTAATTATTTTTTTCTATTGTTTTTTTTCAGACATTTTGAACATAGCGTGTAACATATTAAATAAATATGTATACAACGTGTTCACACTTCAATCCGCACCATTGGTAACTCCGTTATTATTGGAGCTAGGAAGTCGTCCAAATTAGCAAACTAGTAGGATTTTTCCTGGCGGTTACGACGATGAAAACAAAAAAACTATTGAGCGTCGCGTTTTTCAGATATTTGACAAAATGTAATTTTTAAAATGGAACACCCTATTTATTTTTATGCGGTTGAATAAAGAATTTAGTTCTGAATAAAAATGTTTCAATACATTATCTCAAAAAAATTGAAAATAAAAAAGTTATCACGTGATTTCCTAATCATTGCATTTTGTTTAAAAAAATTGATGAAAGACGTAGCATGTTTCACATGTTTTTCCAATTGAAGTCATCTTCAGATATTAAATAAAATAATATCATAAACATCCTTAAAATTAGCTTACTTTATCACTAAAACGTAAGTTTTCAAATGAGATACCGTGCATTTTTAGGGATTTAGGATTTGTTTTTAGGGATGCCTAACGAAATTTGTAATTAAATAATATGTACCGATTATTGTAGACTATTCTCTTGTTGAACGGATGAAAAAAATTTTGTATAGGTCCGAGAAGGTTTGTTCATAATATTCCTAAATATTCAAACGAAACGTTGTGTTTTTAACGAAATTTATTTTGATTTCGTCCACGAAACTTAAGAATAACAAATAAAAGTATAATGAACACTATCAATCAACATACATAACTAAAATAATTGTTCGAAGGTACCACCTTCTTGGTCCAGACACTTGCGGGCTCTTTTCTGAGTGCAACGCGTGGCTTTGAGAAGGGTCCTTCCATCAATATTCCGAATAATGGCCGTAATGCTATTTTGAAGTTCTTCCACATTTTGGTAACGATGTTTGTAAACTTCATTTTTCACTCGGCCCCACAAAAAAAAAACTAGCGGAGTTAGATCTGGTGAGCGTGGGGGCCACAGAACTGGTCCATGAGTTCCAATCCAACGGGGTCCAAACAGTATCTCCAGTAATGCGTTAACGATATGGTGATTATGAGCCGGTGCACCGTCTTGTTGGAAGTATATCCGCGGCCTATCCATCAAGTTCACGTTGTCCACGAAATCTTCCAATACATGAGACATAATGTCCTCATATCTCTCTCCCGTCACTGAGCCGCGGTAAAAAAAAGGACCCACAATTTTAGATCCAATCATACCACACCAAACATTAAGGCTGAACCGATGTTGTGGATTAGTGGGATGAGCCAAAAAAGGATTTTCCCGACTCCAAAAATGATAGTTTTTTCGATTAAACATTCCCTTATTAGAGAAGTTACTCTCATCCGACCATAAAACATATCGAGGAAAATTTGGATCTTCTTCACATTTATGTAGGAACCATTCACAAAATTCCATTCTTCTTATATCATCATTAAGATGCAAAGTTTGTACTGGCCGATATTTGTATGGCTCAAAATTATATTTTTTCAAAATTTTATGAATCGTTCCCAATGAAAGGTCTATTTCTCTTGCCAATTCTCTAATTTAATTGTTAGAATGCGCCTCAAAATATCCCAGTACATTTATCTCTACCTCCTCAATAACCACAAATTGCTTCTTCGTTCTATTCTTCTTGAAAACCTCTTCGTTTCGCCGAAATTGTCTGTATAATTCCAAGAAATATCTTCTTTGAGGAATCGCGCGCTCGGGAAACATTGCACTATAATGTTCGCGAGCTCTAATTGTGTTTTTTCTCTGAAATATGTAAGCTTCCATAATATCACATTTTCCCTCATGTGTGAAAACCATTTTTATTAGAAGAAAACACGAAGAAAAAAGCAAAATAACAATGCGAATTTTAAAACACTGACAGATTAATTTGACGGATTGTTATTGAATATTTTTTTTTTTTTGGATTGGTGCCTACTTGATCTAAATTGTAAGAACTATTGTAATGTAGGCTAATTACGTTTTCTCTTTTCCTTTTTTTCTGAGTGGAGTTTTAAATTATACTGTGTCCCATTTTAAAAGGGGTACTTTTCTGATTATCTCGGGAATATGCCCCTTTAAAGAAATCACGTGATAACTTTTTATTTTCAATTTTTTTGAGATAATGTATTGAAACATTTTTGTTCAGAACTAAATTCTTTATTCAACCGCATAAAAATATACAAGCTGTTCCATTTTAAAAATTACATTTTGTTAAATATCTGAAAAACGCGACCTTCAAATGTTTTTTTTGTTTTTATCGTCGTAACCCCCAGGAAAAATCCTACTAGTTTGCTAATTTGGACGACTTCGTAGCTCCAATAATAACGGAGTTACCAATGGTGCGGGTTTAAGTGTGAACACCCTGTATAGATATCTGTCGTTGCAGCAAATATGCATTGTACGTTGGCTATCATCTAATACGTTTTTAAAAGATATTTCGGTCAAATGCTAAGAGAAACATTATAAGAAGATATAAAAAGAAATAGGACTTGATCATAAATTATTTAATATTATTTAAAGAATATATATTTGAACGATATACAGGCTAAGTCAATATTCACTCCCCAACCCTTGGAAATATGTTCTACAATTAAAAATAAGACAAAAATGAACAATACTAAAATCCCGAAAGCGAACTCGTTTTCAGGTAAAATTGAAATAAAAAATTTATATTTTTTTAATTTTTGTTTGTTCTTAACAACTCTAAATACAAAAAAAAAACCTTTTAATATTACAAAAATAAAAATTTTCTAGGTCAAGCTAAGCGAAACGGAAACAAAACATCTAATTCTTTAACAAACCTTTAAAATTAATGTGATTTTCGTTAATACACGTATGTAATCTATGGTAACAGAATGAAAATTTTTCTCATTTATATCTGCTACCCAGTTACGCGAGGCAGTGTTGATTTCGTTGATCCGAATTGCCATGGATTTACTTGACTTTTACATTATTATGTATGCATATTTGACTTGTATCATTTATTGTCTATTGAAAGCATCAATAATATTTATGAATTCATAATGGAGTTTTAGGCGCTTGTTATGATAACGCCTGTGCTGTCGAGCATTTGTACAGAGAACGATTTATGAAGCATCGTCATCCACATCACAAAACAATTCAAAATGTAGAAATACGTGCTGTGGACACAGGATTTATCGCTTGAAAACGATCTTTGCGTGCCGGTCTACCTCGAAAACTTGTATGGCAACAGGAGGAAAATTGATGTTGAGAATAATCCTACCACCAGGTCACGAAATAGGCGTTAAACCTAATCCTCTGTTCATAGATGTCTTGGAAGATACAACTTGTATCCATACCACCTACAATCTGGTTCAAATGCTGCATCCCATACATGACGTAACGAGAGTAAATTTTTGCACGTGGCCATTACACAAAATTCGGAGCAATCATGACTTTTTCCATAATATTTTGTTTACCGATAAAGCTCACTTCAACCAACAAGGAGTTTTCAATCATTACAACCTTGTAACGTGGGCCGTTGGGCAGCCACACAGATTAGCAGGTAGGGCGACTTATCGTTGTAAATGATACACTCGAAGTTCGGGTAACATCTTATAATTTAATCAACACTTAGAAATTGGTTAACAAACTATGTACATTATAAATAGATACAATTCTGACTTATTACTATTACAGATATTGTCTGTCTAGTTCTCTATCAGATACTGAATCATTCTGAATTCCTTTTACTTATCCTACAGTCTATATATATAATAGAGAAGTCCTCGGAGAGTTAATTAGGCCATAACAAACCCTGGCCTACCGCAGTATGTATACATAATATATACATGCTTGAGGTCGTGTTTATTAAACACTTGTTTTGTATTAAAGGGAACGAGGATATAACCTCGTCCGAGAGTATTTGCATATACATGCATATTGCGTTATCACACCACCCTCCTTAGGGTTTAAAGAAAACCAACACTAAGGTGTTTGCTTTTCTTTAAAACCTTTCTCTCCGGTTACCTTCCCTATTCCTATTCTAAAATATGGTGAATCATTAAAAAAATATATAAATGTGCTATGTATTATTATCCTTAAAATTAGTTGTTTACTCATTATATGCGTACAAGTTTATTATTTCTTACTAACGTATTTACACTTAATCTAACCATAGTATTAACTAACCTATCTGTACTTATTTCTAGGAATGATAATGTTTAAGGCGGTTTTTGTGTACTTCAGTACTTTTACCGTCTATGAAAATTGTTATGTTTGGCGGCTTGTTGGTTTCGGTTATTACAAAGGGGCCGTTGTACAGTGACTCAAGTTTATTCCCTGCTTCGTTTTTTAATAAAACCCGATCGCCGACACAGAAGTGTGTGGGCCTGCGATTCCTATTTAACTTTTCCTGTCTCTTAACTTTAGATAGAATTAAATTATGTTTCGCATCGTGCAGGGCTGTCTGGAGTCTGTATTTCATTTCTGCGGCGTAATTTTCAAAATTGAATAGCGGTTCTATCGCGTTCGTTATCGATGAAGGTAGCGGATTGTGTTTACCGAAAACTAACTCGTGAGGTGTATATTTGGTTTCAGTATGCACTGTGTTATTAAATGCAAAACACCAGTAAGGTATCCAGGTAGACCAATTGTCTTTATGGTTATTTAACTGGATTCGTAGATACGCTCCGAGATTCTTATGTGTATTCTCTAATGCGCCTAACGTTTCGTGGTGGTAAGCCGTTGATCTCAATTGCTGTATTCCTAGCAGTGAGCAAGTTTCCTTAAAAACTGCAGCCATAAACTCTGTTCCTTGGTCGGAAGCTATCTGTTCGGGAATGGCGTATCTTAATATAAAATTCTCGACAAGGGCTCTGGCTACTGTGGCAGCTTCTTTGCTCTGGATAGGATATGCCTCCACGAATTTCGTTAGTTCGCATTGGAGTGTCAAGATGTACTTATTTTCCTCGTGGTCTTGGTTTAATGGACCTACTAGATCTACAAAAATCTTTTGGAAAGCGTATGACGATGTGGTCGTTACCTTGATTGGTTCCTTGCTGGGTATTGAGTGCTTGTGTTTCTGGCAATCACTACATCGTTTCACGAATGATACGATGTCGTGCTTTAGTTTTGGCCAATAATAAAACCTTTTGATCTGGTTAAATGTTCGGTTTATTCCTCCGTGTCCTCCTGTACGTAGCATATGATGATCGTTTATGATTAGTTGTTGCGTTTCGTAGTCTTCAATTCTTACTACTCCTCCTATTACATTTATTTTTAAATCGCTTGGCTCTCTTTTCTTCCATGGAATAAAATTTCTCAGGAAGTCACTGTTCCTGGAATTGTCTTTGACTATACATATTTCCTGTATGTCGTGTCCTGCGCAGAACTCCTGGAGTGTAGTCAATAAGCGCATGTGCTGCTGAGGACTCATTGTAACTACAGTCTCCTTCATAAAAATTGTGAGAGCATCTTCGTCGTATAGGAATACTTCCTTGGAACGCATGCTTGTTCCGTTACGACGTTGGAGGGAATTGAAGCTCGCCTTGTCTATCACTCGAAGTTCGATAGATCCCGTTGGCCTTTTCAACAGTTCCACAACCCCGGGGTGGCCTACCCTGGAGCCGGTGGATTCCGTGATTGCTGGGTTCGTAATGGTATGATCGGCAGCTACCTGTCTTGACTGAGCTCTAGTCGTAACAAAAATGCTGTCATTAATCCCATTACTAACCTCCTTCAAGTCGTTGGAATCTATCTCTATGCGTGATAAAGCGTCTGCAACTACATTTTCTGAACCCTTAACATAGTTAATGATGAAGTCATATTCTTCTAACACTAACCTGAATTTCGTAAGACGGCTAGACGGGTTGGTCATTCCAAACAAATATACTAACGGCCTATGATCTGTAAAGATCTTAAATTTCCGGCCGTATAGGTAAGGCCTGAAATGCTTCACTGCCCAAACCACGGCTAATAACTCTTTCTCGATTGTGCAGTAGTTCCTTTCAGCTTTGTTTAAGGATCGACTGGCATAAGCGATTGGCCTGTCGTTGCCGTTGGATAGCACTGCACCAATAGAGTAGCCGGATGCATCTGTTTTTAAAGTGAACATGTTATCTGCATCGAAATTTGGATATTGTAGAACTGGTGGTGTCTGAAGGGCTAGCTTGAGCTTTTCAAATGCCTTTTGTTCCATATCGGACCATGTAAAAATAACATTTTTCCTTGTAAGGTTGTTCAAAGGATTCACGATGTTGGCAAAATTTGTAATGAAACGCCTATAATAATTGGCGAATGCGACAAATCGTTTTACGTCTTTTGCGTTCTTAGGAACTGTATATTCCATTAAGGCTTTTACGTTGGAAGGGTCTGGTGAGACTCCTTCAGCCGAAATGACGTGTCCCAAATATAAAATTTCTTTTCTTAAAAAGTCGCATTTGCCTGGGTTTAGTTTAAGATTAACTTTTCTTAGCCGTTCTAGTACTCTAACTAAATTCAGATTGTGTTGTCGGAGATTGTTGCCGAAAACTATGAGATCGTCTAAATATATAAAACATTGTTCGTAATTAAGGCCTGACATAGCTATTGTCATGGCTCTGGAAAAAGCGCTACTACTCGTTTTTAGTCCCATGGGAAGCCGACACATTTGATATTGATCTTTTCCGGTCGTAAATGCTGTGTAGGGACGGCTTTTGGGTTCTAATTCTATCTGGTGATAGCCTTGTGCCAAATCTAAATGAGAAAAATAGACTGCGCCTGAAAGCGAGTCTAATATCTCGTTGATTGATGGCAGTGGGAATTTGTCGTCGACTATCTGCTTATTTAACAGCCGGTAGTCGATCACTATCCTCCACTTTTGGTTTCCGTCCTTATCCTTCTTCTTGGGAACTAATAGTAATGGAGATGACCATGGTGATTTTGCCTTTTCTACAATGCCATCGGACAATAGTTTCTCTACTTGCCTGTCGATCTCATGTTTCTGCGAATGTGGCAATCGATAGGGTTTAGAATATATTGGATTTACCTGCGGGTTAACCTGTATGTCTCCCCTGTATATGCTTGTGTGCGTAAGTTTGTCTGAATCGAGGAAAAAAACGTCGCAATACTTAGCGATAATTTTCTGCATCGTAATGTTTTCTTCTTTATTGAGATGTGACGTATTTACTGTTTGTAAAACCTTGTCGACGCGGTTGACTGATTTGGGGCCACTATACTTGAAAGTGCGAACGTCGTATTTACCGAGGTCGGTCACCGTAGGAACAAAATTTTTCAATGTCGCGTCGCTATCTCTTGTATTAAGTATACGGACGGGCACTAACCCATTCTTTGGGCTAACAATAGATCCCCCTATGAATATACCTGGGGGCGGCTTCCTTTTGGGAAACCACGCAGTCGCCAGATGCATTTATTTTAAAATATTTGATTACTTCGCAACGCGGCGGAATGTTAACAATCGTGTTCTCATTGGAATGCAAAGGTAATGTAATTTGCTGACCTTCAATCGAAAACGTAATACTATATTTCTCGTAGTCTATTATCGCGTTGTATTTAGCGAGTATGTCAGAACCGATGATGCCTATAAATTTGTTATTATTTACGTTGTCTAGTACTACAAACTCGTGCTTAATCTTGGCCTCACCTAACCTTAATGTAATGAAAGCTGATCCGCGTGTTTTCGTTTCGCCGTTTATGCCGACTATGTTTACCTTTCTTGTTTTATCAACAATTTTGTTTGTGTAATTACCATTTAAAAATATAACACTTATCGAAGCACCTGTGTCAACCAGAAATAGATTGTCGTTATTATTGAAATATGCATTAATATATGTTAAACCGTCGAGGTTAAAAAAATAATGCCTGGAATCTGTTTTTAGTTGACTACTCTTCGAAAAAATTGATTGTCTTTGTTATCGTCGGACTGGGTCGCGTTTGCTGATACAGTGAACACTCTTTCGCGGTTATCGCGTTTGTCGCGTCTAAAATATTTTTTCCTATAACCATGATTATAATTGCTAGGCGTGTAATCATGTTGGAAATTTCTTCTTTTATTCCCGTTATCTGTATGCCTATATTTCCGGTACCGATTGTCTTTAGCTTGCGAATGATTAAACGCGGCTTTTGAATTGTTAAACGTAGCTTTTCTTGAGAAATGATAAATCGTATTGTTATTGCTTGCGGGGTTGAGTATGTGCTCGTTCGAAGCCTCTTGAATCGCGTCGCTTAGTGTGCTAGGGTTGCGTGCTTTTATTAGAAGCTTTATATGTGGATCGCGAAGTCCGTTAGTGAATGTATTTACAGCAACCTGTTCATTAGCCATGCGGAACTTATCTATAAGCGTGTCGTCGTCGCCAGCTTGCGTGATGGACAGTTGTGCTAGCAGTTCTTCAACCGTCTCGCCGTACTCGTTTATTGATTTCGCGCCCTGTTTAACGTTGTGTAATTGTGAAGTTAGAGCTGTGACCGATTTTTTCGCAATGAAATAGCGTTTTAAGTCTGTAATTAAAGCGGCATTGTTAGGGTATGTTTTGAGTAATCTTAATTTTGCTTTGGGGGATAACCGTGTTTTCAGAACATATTTCGTTAGACTCTCCTTTCCTGCGTTATTTAACAATGCGTCATATAATTCAATTGAATCTATTAATTGCAAGGTGACTTCTTCTTTACCGTTCATAACAGGTAATAAACTTGAGGCCGTTCGTAAATCGAAATTTTCAGCCATGTTGCCAATTGTTACATTTAAATTACTTAACCTATTACTTAGAATTTCGGTAGCCTCATCTAATGTCGCGGTAATGTCTTTTATACAATTCTTAGTTGCCTCCCGGGTACTTAAACTATGAGCTATCTTATTAAAATTGTCCCTTATTTCACACAATCTAAGATTAAAATTGTCTATTAGCGCTTGTTTGCGCTTAATTACATTTATATCACTCTTATTGCTAACATTGTCTTTCCTTAAATTACTAAAAAATACCTTTACTTCGTCATGTATCTGTACGAATTGGTCTGGTGCGGACATGGGTGTTAGCCTAGACCTTCTCCTGACTCCGGTGGAACTCCATTTGGACCTGAGCGGATAGGGCCTTCGTCATCCTCTTATTCACGTGCCGGTATGCACCGTAGCAGCAGCAGGACGTTAATATAATCATAACTCCTACAAACGCCACTATGCCGAGAATGTCGATGGTGTCCACGTTGTTCCTTATGTTAGCGTCATTGCCTGCGATGATTACCTCTTCCTTTGTCGCGTAGTTGCCCATTTCTTGCTTCGACCTGCCAAACTGTAGGTTTCCTTTCTTCTCTGGTTCGTTCCAGCTTCCTACATGTTCCTTGCAGTCTTACACGACTGGCAGAATGGTCCTGAACCGTAGGTAGGCAGAGATCGCCATGTAACGTGGGCCGTTGGGCAGCCACACAGATTAGCAGGTAGGGCGACTTATCGTTGTAAATGATACACTCGAAGTTCGGGTAACATCTTATAATTTAATCAACACTTAGAAATTGGTTAACAAACTATGTACATTATAAATAGATACAATTCTGACTTATTACTATTACAGATATTGTCTGTCTAGTTCTCTATCAGATACTGAATCATTCTGAATTCCTTTTACTTATCCTACAGTCTATATATATAATAGAGAAGTCCTCGGAGAGTTAATTAGGCCATAACAAACCCTGGCCTACCGCAGTATGTATACATAATATATACATGCTTGAGGTCGTGTTTATTAAACACTTGTTTTGTATTAAAGGGAACGAGGATATAACCTCGTCCGAGAGTATTTGCATATACATGCATATTGCGTTATCACAACCTTTATTTTTGGCACTATGAGAATCCTCGTATTGTACGTCGGTGAAATTAGCAAACTGAAAATTGCCTGTGAATGGGTATTTTGAGAAAAATAAAAAACATCGGTCCATATTTTCTGCGAAGAATAAATGGTGAAAATTACAGAATTTTTGCGAGAACACTTTGCCAGGTCTGTTATGGGATATTCCTTTAGAAGAACGTGCAACAATGTTTTTTCAACACGAGTGCCTGCACATGCTAGATTAAGGAAGAAATTTTGAATCGCCGTTTTCCCCAGTTTGCAATTGAATCAGTTCAGAAGCTTGAAAAAAAAGGAAAAAATTAACTTAAAAAAAAAAATAAGAAAAAAAGAGAGAAAAACAAAATTACCACAAAATCACAAAAAAAAAAGAAAAAAAAAGAAAAAAAAGAAAAAACCTAAATTATCACAAAAACACAAAATTATAATTTGGAATCTAAAACGCGGAGCACATTTGAAGATGTCATACGTTCGATTGTCATTCTCCAACAATTCAGCCTGGATGTATCGTCACACAGCTATTGGCGTGCGCCCCATAATTTCATGTGCCACATCAATCACAAATATTAATACCATCATCATCGTTTACTACACCCTCCTACCTGTCCACACAAAAAATCCATTATCATAATAATTTTCCACCTTTGTAAAGTTCAATAATTCCACCAGAGCAATGGAAAACTAAACGAGAAGTAGAAGCAGTCTAGACAAAAGATCAACAAAACAAACGAAAACAGGATTACTGGTTAAATCTTCTTACATCGACAACGAACAGGTTTGAAGAACTACGTGACGAAGAAGCTGATAACATCGACAGTAAGAGTGACACTGGCGCAGCCCAAACAAGCACGGCTAATTACCTTAAACCGCCACCATTATTTATAACAGGAGTAAATAATATTTCTTCACTTACGAGCCTACTATCTCTTCTATTGTTCTCACTGGTACACACCAATTTGACGAATTATTTAAAAGACTTGGTAATAGATTTTTCGCTACTGGAGATTATAAGTCCACTAGGGATCAAGGCTCATCAATCCGAAGGGAAGACAACTTCATAAAGCTATGGAAATCAGAAATGTTCATTATCTATCTACAGGAGATACTATTTACTGGCCGACCGATAGAAACAAATTTGCTGATCTTGTTGACTTTCTGTGCTATTAGATGGATTGCGAATTTCTAACTTCAAAGTCCTACTTCAACCTCTCGTCCGACTATTTGGACAAAATTGAGCAAAACTTTGGAAAGCCGCAAGGAGAATAAATCTATTCTTTCCATCAGAACAGAAAATAGAGAATGGGCAAGAGGCAATGTCGAAAAAGCCTTTGCTAGTTATTTAAGTAAAGTATTTCAACCTTTTCCATTCAAAAACGATTATGATGACTGTGAAATACGTCGCCTTCTAGAATTTAAAAGAACTATCAACAAGAGGTTTAGGGTATTTAGTGCAAATCTTTAATACCATTTTAAGAGCAGGCCATTTCCTCGCTTAATGGAAGGTGGTTAAAATCATTTGTATTTCAAAACCTGTTAAAAATACAGACAACGTCAAGTCTTACTGATCCATTAACCTACTACGTACTCTATCAAAATTGTTTGAAAAACTTCTGTTGGAAAAATTGGAACCTATACTGAAAGGGCACCAGATTATTCATAAACACCAATTTGGCTTTAAACCACAACATGCATCTATAGAGCAAATACATCGTGTATAAAAAAAAAATCGTCAAGAGCTCGAACACAAATTATATTGCTCCGCAGTATTTTTAGACATATCACAGGCTTTCGATAAAGTTTGGTGCACTGGTCTCCTTTACAAAACTATAACACTCCTTTCTCATAACTACTTCCGTATTTTCCAGTCCTACCTGCATAACCATCATTTTCTAGTTTGGCATCTTGATGCTTATACTGGTATTTACCCTATTAAATCTGGAGTTCTACAAGATAGTATGCTGGGACCCGTTTTGTACTTATTATATACTGCCGACCTGCCATCGACTCGTGATGTCGTTATTGCTACACACACAGACGACACAGCCATCCATGCTTCAAATATCAACCCTGTTATTCAAGTTTGAACAAAATTCAAGATTGGTTAATGAAATGGCGAATCAGAGTTAATGAAAATAAATCTGTTCAAGTAACATTTACCACTAGAAGAGGTTACTGTCCTGCAGTGTTTCGAAATAACTACGCTCTGCCACGAAGGGAACGCGCCAAATACTGAGCGATGCACCTTGATCGCAGACTGACATGGAGAAAGCATATATTCTCAAAGAGGAAGCAGCTAGGCCTTAAACTTAGTAGATTACACTGGTTAATTGGTCAAAAATCCAACTGTCCCTGGAAAACAAACTCCTTGTTTACAAAGTAACGTTAAAACCTGTTTGAAGTTATGGAATACAGCTCTGGGAGATTGGTTCCATCTCTAACATTGAGATACTAAAAGATTTCAGTTGAAAATGCTCCATATATTACCAAGGCTACTTGATATATCCCAAATGGTATCATAGCGTTGAAAATAAAAATAGCGAAGGATGAAATAAAAAATTGCCCAATTCTCTGGCAAATGCTCAAACGGTTCAATCCCACTGGCCTGCTTTTAATTTTAATCTCTTAGAAGCATCATAAGATAATTTTATTTTATAATTATACTGTATGTACAGGAACCTATCAATGGATAAGTTTGCTGCAAGCCAAATATTCCAAACACACAATTTACTAATTGTATTATCTTTGTGCGGATTGTAAAAAAATGCGAAGTTAAAATAAATGGATTGGTCGGGGTGGACCAATAGCGTGGCCACCTCGATCACCCGACTTAAGTCCAATAGATTCTTAGCAGTGGATATGCATAAACGACAAATTTTATTTTAGTGTGCCTGCCAGAGTGGATGACGTTAGTGCAAGGATTCGCAGATATAAATGAGAATGAGAATAATTTCAATTCTGTTGCCAGAAACTTTAGCCATAAATTACATACGTGTATTAACTTATGGATCCTGGGGCTAATCTACTTTCTATTAATTCGAATTTAGTTTTAGCGTGGTTTTGTTTAAATAGACATCATTAATTTTTTATTTAAATTTTAACTGAAAACGGCTTCGTTTTCGGGATTTTCATTTTACTCACCTGGTATAATACGATGAGGTAATCTTAGTTCATCATATTACTTATTGACGACATATTTAGTGTTCGTTTAAGTACAATGTTCTTTTAAATTTTGTGAATTATATATTTCTCTTAAGCATTTGAAATAGATTACCGTGATAAATCATAAATTGAAAATAAAATTACAATATTCGTCAAATATTAAATTTTAAAATAAATTGCGAGCATAAACTTATTATAGGTACTCTACTTCTTTAAGGTTGCATAAATTTTCATTCATAAAGTACAAAAACAATCTATAATTTTAAGGTAGTCATACTGACGAATTGTAACGACATCGAAACATTGGCGGTTTTTTCTGCTCATTAATTAACTAGATTATTTAATAATTTAAAATTACAATATTATTTAGTCAAATAAATATAAAATATGTAATTTATTTATTATATATTAATTTAATATAATTATTTTCTCATTTCTGTATAAATATTTCGAGATATCTTATTTTGCTTTTACTGCAACGTATATAATTAGAAAGAGAAGTGTTTCCGTGAGACCGATAACAACACCTTGAAATGTAAGCATATATTCCAGTGAAGATTGTCCCCCTCTTGAAAATATTAATCGTCAATAACAATGCTTAACTGACTGCTCGTTCTAAACGGTTGAATTGCTTTATGTAATGGTACTAATTACACATCGAGTCAAGTAACAAATTACTTGAAATTACCATTATTAATGTATAACAAACGCAAGCCGTTTATGTACATGTATGTACATATAATTTGCATCATGTCTAGTGTATGTAAATTGAAAGGTTATATGATTTTCAGGCCCTATATATGACAAGATATTACTAATAACGTTAATTTCTAATTACTCTTGCAGTGATTAAAGTTTATATGGACCAATAGTAAAGGCCGGGCCCGTGTCTAACGTATTTATTCAATTTGGCATTGACGAAATTGAAATTTCGCACCTTTAATAAAGGGTACATGATGTTATGAAAGTAATATATCACTCATCTATATACTTATATAACAACACTCAAAGGATATTAATATAACACCGTTTATATAGGGTCGATTTTTTGTGGTGCGCTCTTTTGATGTGTAAATATTCTGTAACTTTGTTATTTTGTATTTTCGCGCTATCGAACGTAATTAATTTTACTTTAAAACTAAAGAAGATCGAATCCCATTCACATAATGTTTTATGTATTTTTATGTACGTAGGACTTCTGTCACTGATCCAATTTATGTTTGGTTTAATATATTTTCGGCAAAATCCTTTTTAGTACATATTAGGCGAAGCCCATGCACAATGCACATATTCATATTACATTGTTTCAAATGAATACAAACTATTTTCTCATATTTAATTCAGATGTGTCAACATTTAGCCACCGACTATTAAAAGGTTTCTAGATAGCCATTATCCTACAGAAGTTAATACCAATTAAAAAAAAAGGTATAAAACTCCCTACAACAATTAATTCTCGTATCGCATACGTATTTTGAAAAATAAGGTGTCATCCTCAGTAGGTAAAATTAATAATCAGTGTTGAACGGTCAAAGGAGTTTAATAGATTTCATAAGTTATACCGTGTGTCCTTGAAATAAAAAGACAATATGGTAAAAATGGAAAGATTAAATTATATAGAATATATATCCAAAATATTTTCCCAAAGTTTCCTCTCATATTTTAAGAAATTTTGTTACGCCACTGTGTGACAGAATCAGAGACGATATCTTAAAGTTGACTTACAATATAGTTTCGTTATTATCCATCTCGTATTGTTCTGTCGTCGATCGTTACGTACGTTCGATAACAATTTTTCTATTAAAGATAATTGATCGTAACTTAAATGCCCGTAAAGAACACATCTTACTTGTTCTTTTAATATATGATCTTTAAAAATTCATTCGATTTTTATACCAAGTAATTGAACCCTTATTATAATACAACTTAGACACAATGTTATCGGGTTTATAAACATAAACAATAATACCGCCTTTAAATACAATAGTGGCATTCTGAATCTGATATTCATATTTTATATTTCTTCCTCTAACAAAAAAAACATTTTCGTAATACACATGAAATTTTAGTATGATTTTTAAAATGAATTCGTAAATGAATGTAACTCAAAACTTAATTTTTAATTATTTACTTGACTGTATGAAAAGCTGATTTTATACGAGGCATTGACCTTAGCATACAGGATGCTATAGCTTCTATAATATCGACAGCTTGTACCATTTATTTCTCCATTGTCGTTTATATCTGATTTCTACAACTGAGAATATCATCCAGAAATTTGTCCTTGATTTAGATCTTGATGGTGTTTAGAATTATGCTATTCAACTGCAGAGATAATTTCGATTCATATAAAATATATAAAAAATGTCCAGGTATTTGAAGACCAAGTCATACTATATCGAACCACTGATTTCAGACTTTTACTTAACATTCTAACACGGAAGTAACTCAGATCTTTAACAACATTCATCTAGTCAGGAGATAGACAGAGGTGATTGTGCTAATGTCAATGAAAATTAAATTAAACTACTGAAAATTAATAGATGAACATTAAGGACCTTAGTACTTACGTCCAAATGCCCAGAGATCAATTTCAATACTTAAATACTACGCCGTCAATACACATAATATAATGTGTTCGAAATTGGACAAACACTTCGCGTAAAGTGTCCTAGAAAATAATATAATTCATGTGAATATCTTCCTGTGCATTTAGAATGTTTAAACGTCTGTGAGTGGTGGTAAAAAATTAAGTGAATGCGAACAGAATAGGAGATGAGAAGACGGTAATATAAAGGCACGTTGACAGGTGTGAAACAGGAAGAAGTAAAAGATTTAAAACAGAAGGAAAGAATCCTATACGTAGTTTTACAGAAATTTTATTTAGCGAAAAAAAAAGGTGTATAAAATTAAGAATAGAAATAAAACTACGGTTTTAATCTTCACTTTTACTTGTCTGCAGCATTCAATTTGACGTTCTCAAGGGGTGAACTGGGGTACGCATGATTTATATCAAAGGTGGAATTGGTGTTTACGGTAGGGATCTATATTTAGCTTCGTATAAATCCATATGTAATCGTCGGTGATTCAAAGAATTATGAAAATTCATAAAATTGCGTGCAAACACTCTCAGCTATGTTGCGTTAGGAATTGGTACTATTTATATAACACAAATACATGTATGTTAATAAAATATTTAATGAGTTTTATGGAGTATATTCATACTACATTTTTCGAAATTTTTCCCTTGGAATTTCCAAAATATTTCAAGGTTTTAAGCTTTCGCGATAATAGGCACACACTTTATTTACTGATTTTTGTTATCTATTTGATTTGGGTATTACTTCATGCTAATATATGGGCCATCTAACATTCTTTGCGTTCTGCCGATGGCTGAAAAATATTTAATTCACAAAATTGACAAACCATTCAATGTTTTAAGTTTTTTAACCGTTCTAATCTATTGACGGGATATGCTCAGCGTTTATGCGCAAGAATTTTACAACAAACAGAAGGATGAAGAAATCTATCTAACCAGAATCAGTCCAGACAGGAAAATATTTTAAAGACTATTTAATCAGTTAGGTGAAACAGATTCGTTTTATAACAAAAATCCTGGTGATTAACCGAAAATTGCAACAGTCGAATAAGAAGAAGAGGTCTTGGTTAGAATCGCGGAAAATCCTGAATTAAGCACTAGGCATTTGGAAGCTCAAGATTCATCCATGCAGAAAATTTGTTTTCATACCATTTGACGCCCGTTCAAAATTTATTGCCAGGTGATTTGCAAGCCAGATTAGAATTTTGTCAAAATGTATTAAATAAAAGAAAACGGAGTTCCTGAAAAATATATTATTTACAGACAAGGCAACTGTTACAAGACATCTCAAAATGCTGTATGACCCCCTGTGGGACCCACTTGTATTTATTCCATTTTCAGTAATTTTAAAATATTGTTGTATTTATTAAGTGAAAATTGATTTTCATTAAAATTTATTTCATTTTATACGCATATAAGAATTAAAATACCTCGAAGTATTTAAAATAGATCACAAACATAGTACAAGGTGAGGCATAATAACGAGCGATTTTTAAAAGGCTGTTAAATAAAAACACTTCGTTTAAGAAAATTTCTGATTTCATAATATTAAAATACATGAAAAAGCATTTTCTGCAATAGTAAAACGTCGGTTATTTTTTGAAGATAACTCCGGTAAGATGCCTTCCGTTTAGACGCACACATTCCTCCAGCCGGACCTTGAAGTGACCCATCACATTGCGTAGCATTGCCAGTGGGATTTGAACAACTTCTTATCGGATCCGCTCTTTCAGGCCTTCAATTGTTCGAGGAGGGATATCTTGGTAAACTTTACTTTTCAGATAACCCCACAAGAAAAAGTCACATGTTGTGAGGTCCGGTGAAGAGGGTGAGAGGGCCATGCAATATCCCCATTTCGGGAGAACCCATGATTTGGAAACAAACGATTGACAATATTCATACTTACTCGAGCAGTGTGGGATGTTGCTCCGTCCTGCTGGAAAAACTTCTCATCGTTCACGTCGTAGCGTGCAAGTTGTGGAGTAAAAAAGTTTTCCAACATTTCTGCGTATCTCTGCGAAGTCACTGTTACAGCATTGCCAAGGCCATCTAATGAAGACATGGCGCACCACACAGTAACTTTTGCGGAGTGCAATGGTTGCTGATGCAGTTCTCTAGGATTAACGTCACTCCAAAATCGAAAGTTCTGCTTGTTCACGTAACCGGAGAGATGGAAGTGCGCTTCATCACTCATCCACAAACGGTTTACAATGTCCTCGTCTCGATTAATCAAGTCCAAAAATTCTAAGCTGAACCGGCGTCGGCTCACATAATCTGTTTCCTTAAGGGCCTGAACCATTTGGATCTTGTAAGGATGAAAGTGCAAATCTTTGTGTAAAATTCTTCTTACTGTTCTGTTTGAAATCCCAAGTGTAACGCTGTGTCGGCGAGCTGAGCGACGAGGGCTTTCGTCAATGGCGACTCTTACACGTTCAATGTTTTCAGGTGTGCGCACAGATATTGGTCTTCCAGTTTTCTTCCTTGTCGTTGACGACGTCTCTTCAGAGTTCTCAACCCACTTTTTAATCGCAAAGGCAGATGGCACTGGCCGATTTCGATTAATGTTGAAGTGGTTGCGAAATGCACGACGTGCTAGCTGGTACGAACTACCGTTTTGATAAAATGCTTTCACAGCGTTCGCACCATGCTGTGGGGTCCAACGTTCCATTGTGACTAAATGCTATTTCGCGCCGAATGTAACTGACATTATCCCCTCCACGTCCCTCCGACGCAGCTTAATTCGCGCGCTTTTTAAAATCGCTCGTTATTATGCCTCACCTTTGTACGTCGTCCGCTTCTAAGACTTCTGAATATCATTAAATATGCTGCCGCTGAACCGAACTGGTTTTCGACGGCTGAAAGAATGGCGTGTGCGATTTTCACTATTCTCTCCGTTAAAGCAGACGGAAACTGGAATCAGACAGATAGAACTACGTCGTCGCCGCACACGCGCACACACGCGACGATCGTAGTACGTCGTCCTTGGGGACTCGTCTAGCCGACAAGACGAATCCCCAAGCAAAGGGCTGAGTCTCAACAGATCGCAGCGTGGAAACTGCTCTACCGAGCACAATATCCCGCCAGGTACGTAAGTCGTCTACAGACAATTTCAAGTTCCGACATCGAACTGTGTAACACCCATGGTCGACCGCTAGGTGCAGGCGGCACGGCATTCTATTGTTTTTAATGATGTTATGCCAATGAAAAATCACCTCACATTCCCAAGTGCAAAGGGAACATGAATTACGGGAGTAATAACAAATAGATATTAACCCGTACTTTTATTTTGATATTTATATACTAATTATGAAATGAGGAATCTCTTACTTAAGCTTAATGAAGGTATTGGTAAATTTGTGGTGCTCCTTGCCCTGATCATGGTACCTGATCCATCGACCGTTAATAAATTCTTGACATCTTGTCCGGCACTATAACTTCTTCGGTTCTTTGAGACATTTGGTTGTCTGAAAAAACTACAAATATCAATTTGTCCACGAAAATAACTTTAAAACTGTTACCTTTCTGGAACTAGTGTAGGTATGTCCCCAAAGCTTGACGATAACCTTAACTTCGACATTATTTTAATGTGTATTAAAAGATACTTATTAATACAAACTAAATCACTATGCGTTACACAGAGCAATATGTAGTATAAAAACTTCATTTAAACGTTAAAAACCTTCTGTAGCTCTTGAAGGTCTAGGTCTAGACATGATATATTTATTATTTATTATTTTATTTATTATAATTATTATAAATTATAAAAATTATAAAAAACAAATGGTCGATACAAATGGCGTTTTCAATATGTAGCCCGAAGCAAAAAACTTCGTGCGCTTAGTTACTTTAGCCTCAGGAGTGCCCCTAGCCGACACGGTTCGTTTAACGGCCCCTGCTGGCCTAGGTTCTCCCTGAGGTTCTTTTTGGGAAAGGGGAGCCTTATTTTGCTCGTATCCACCCCCTGTTTCCTCATCTTCTTTAATTTCTTTCTTTGTGCCCCGGAAAGATGTTTTCTTTCCTTGGTTGCACCCTCTGTTTTTGCAACGTTCACCTAGCCGACACGGTTCTCTTAACGCCCCCTGTTGGCTTAGGTTCTCCCTGAGGTTCTTTTTGGGAAAGGGGGAGCCTTATTTTACTTGTATTCACCCCCTGTTTCCTCATCTTCTTTAATTTCTTTCTTTGTGCCCCGGAAAGATGTTTTCTTTCCTTGGGTGCACCCTCTGTTTTCGCAACGTTCTCAGTTTCAGTCCGAGTTCGGTAGATAATGGTGTCTCTAATGCGCTTTTATAATTGTCATTTTAATTTCTTTCTTTGTGCCCTGGAAAGATGTTTTCTTTCCTTGGGTACACCCTCTGTTTTCGCAGTGTTCTCAGTTTCAGTCCGTTGCGTTTCAGTTTTGTTTTTTGTAGTCTCATCAGTCTCCATTGCCAAGGGAGTCTCTATAGACTCCTTAGGTTTTGGATTCTCCTCAGACTCCATCTTTTTAATGTTTTGTTTCTCGGTTCATATAATTTCATTACTTTATAAAGGATACGTTTTCGTATTTGTTTTTGTTTTGGAAACGCATTACGTTGACATTCAGAGCACTGGGCAGAAATCACATTGCGTCAACACCCGCTGGGGCCATCGCAATGCTTTGTTTTAATTAGACAGTCGGACTCTCCCAGTCCGTGCCAGTTCTGAGCCGATCGTTGAATGGCGGCCGAAGAGGACACCGGCGGACGGACGAGCCGCCCACCGGGCCTCGCAGCAAGGAAGTTCCGCGGGAGGCCAAGGCTCGGAACCGAACTCGATCCGCGGACGTCGCGACAACGCCACTTCACCTCGCACAGGCCCGGCACGTCAGCCAGGACCCGTTTCCCGACCAAGCCCGACGCGCCCCGATCCTCAGAGCCAATCCAATGGGTCGATTTGTCTCACGAAAATGTTTTATCTCTTGTAAATAATCGATTCTTGATGCTTGTATATTTAATCGTTCTATCAATACTTTGTAATTTGCAGCCAAGGCTAACTCAATTAAGCATCAAAAAAGATTTCGCTGTTAAATAATATTTAATTATTGTGTGCTAAAGGTAATTTTACTAAGAGAAAAATAATTATTATTTCCATAAACTCAATTCATTGATCAAAACAAGCGGTTGCCTAATTGTTAATATTGGGAAAATTATAACTTAGTGATCTTAAATTTGACCGGGCCAGGCAATGCAAACCGGTCAAATTTTC